>CAUYLG010011915.1:0-34430 GCA_963573385.1 Cacajao melanocephalus
TTTTTTTTTTTTGACACAGAGTTTTGTTCTTGTTGCGCAGGCTGGAGTGCAATGGCATGGTCTCTGCTCACTGCAACCTTCTTTCCTGGGTTCAAGTGATTCTCCTGCCTCAGCCAGCAAATAGCTGGGATTACAGGCACCTGCCACCATGCTCACTAATTTTATTTTTGTATTTTTAGTAGAGACAGGGTTTCACCATGTTGGCCAGGCTGGTCTCAAACTCCTGACCTGAGGTGATCCACCTGCCTTGGTCTCCCAAAGTGCTGGGATTACAGGAGTGAGCCACCATACCTGTCTGATAGTAATTTTTTTTACAGGTTAGTTGAGTAACAATGAAATACTTTTTCATAGGGGCAAAAAATAAAGTGTTCATTAATAATTATAACATTCTCATAAGAGAACCATAATGCAGAGAGGCTTATTTCAATTTCAGTTTAAAAATTAGAAACATAATCATTACAAAGTAAAATTTATTTCTTATATTTAGTCAGGAATATTCATATAAATGTATAGTTTAAATAAGTTTTTATTTTCTAAATATAAAACGCTACCAATGTTTTGATGCTGTGTTTCAATTAGCCTTAAACAAGCAGATGCTCTGGTTTCTCTTATGCAGGGAAATGAAGAAAGTGAATGACAGATCCCAGTTTTTCAAAAAATTGGTTTACTCTATAAAATATAAAATTAACTGCTAGTTAAATACGAATATTAGTACTTACAGACTATACATACAGTTAGTCAAAACACTGCAGTTGTATATAACCCTGAGCCATAGCCATTACTATCAATTTGCCCCTCTGTATTGCAAAGAAGCTGGCCAAGAGTTTGAGACTCATTCAATTCAACAAAAATACTTAATGAAGGTTTTCATGCTGCTGGAGATAAGAAAGTACTGCTTTCTGTTTATCCCAGAGCACCTCAGATGATCAGTACTCAAGATTATAGAAATATAAATTAGTACAACTTAATGTGCAGTTTTGTTCATATGTAGATCAAAGTCTGGAGAAGGTGGAAAGATCCTGGGTGCTATGATTTGAATTTTTCCCCAAAATTCACGTACTTAAATTTAATTGCCACTATAACAATATTAAGATGTCAGGCATTTGGGAGGTGATTAAGTCAGGAAGGTATTGGATTACGAGGGGATTAGGGCCCTTATAAAAGGACTTGAAGGAGTAGGTTCATTCCCTTTCCTTACTTCCACCACGTGAGGACATAGCACTCATCCCTCCAGAGCATGCAACAGCAGGGTACCATCTTGGAAGCAGAGAGCAATACCAGTCACTGAACCATTCAGTTCCTAGATCTTAGACTTCCCAGCCTCCAGAACTGTCAAAAATAAATTTCTATTACTTATAAATTACCCAGTTTCAGGTATTTTGTTATAGCAGCATAATTAGACCATGACAGAAATTGGTAATAAGAGTGGGATGTTGCTATAACAAATACTTGAAATTGTGGAACTGGCACTGGAACTGGGTAATGGATAGAGGCTAGGCTACAAAGGGCTATTCTGTTGAGGGCTCAGAATAACAGAGGTAGAAAAAAACGTGAATATTCTTAGGGATTCACTTAAGGATTCACTTAGGTGATTGTGGTCAGAATTTTGATAGAAATATGGATAATAAAGGGCAGTTCTGATGAGGTCTTAGATAGAAGTGAGGGACAAGGTATTAGAAACTGGAGGAAAGGCCATCCTTGTTATAAAGTGACAAAGAATTTGGATAAATAGTGTTTATGTCCTTGTGTTTTGTGAAAGGTGGAATTTAAGAGCAGTGAACTAAGATTTTGCAGAAGTCTCTGCAAAGTGTTCAGGGTGCTGCATGGATTCTCTTGACTGCTTATAGTATACTATGAGAAGAAGGAAATGTATTCAAGATGAAATTAATAATCAAAAAGGAAGCAGAACTGAAGTAGCTGAAAAATTATCAGCTTGGCCAGGCTGTAAACAATGGAATACTATGTTTAGAATGGAACACCAAAGGTATAGCGAAGTGACTGTTTGATAAGATTAGTATGGATAGAAGGAAACCAGATGCTATTCATCAGAACAGTGGAAGAATGACCCTGAAGGCATTAGGGAGATGTTCAAGGTTCCTACTCCCATCGCAGGCACAGAGTGCTATGTCTTCGAAGGCAGAATGGTTTCAAGAGATGGGCCCAGGGTGCTTGTAGAAACTTGGTTCTCAATGCTCAAGGCTGTTTCAAGTTTTCTGTTCCACCTAAACTGGTTTGGTGATCCTTGGCTGCCTCAGCTATGGCCCACACAGGCCCAAGTGTGGCTTGGACTGTCTCTCTAAAGGGCACAAGCAGTAAGCGTTGGGAGTGTCTGTGTGGTAGAAATTCTGCAGGTGTGCAGAGTACAAGAGCTGTGAGGGTATGACTATCTCCACCTAGACTTCAAATGATTCCATACAGAGCCTTGGGGCACAGAGAGAGAATGGCTACAGGTATATGGTTGCCACAGAGAGCCCCTTCTGGGTCATTGCCAAGCACAGCAGTGAAGTTGGAGCCACTATGGACAGGCCCTGCTAGGGCAATGCTTAGTGGAACTGTGGGGGCAGGGCCACCTCCTAGACCTCAGATCTGTAGAGGCACCAGCATGCAATACCAGCCTGGGAGAGCCTCAGAACACTGGACTCCAAATGCCTGAGAACTGCTGTCTGGGTTATTCCCAATAAAGACATGGGGCAGAGCTGTCTGGAGCTGTGGGGACCCAACACTGGCCCCTGTGTATCCAGAGATAGGACATGGAGAAAAAATTATTTTCATGCCTCAAGATTTAACGTTGTTTGGCTTGTTCGGTTTTGGACTTGGGATATGTTACTCCTTTTTTCTTTTCTATTTCTCCTTTTCAGAATGGGAGTATTTATCGTATGCCTGTCCCACCATTGTATTTTTAAAGCACACATTTTGTTTTCTTCAGGCTCACAGCTGGAGGGCAATTTGCCTCAAGATGAATCGTACCTTGAGTATATAGATTATATATATATATATATATATATATATATAATCTAAATTAGATTTAGATTTAGAATATATATATGTCTATATATAATCTAAATTAAATTTAGATTATATATAGATAAGACTTTGGAGTTAGACTTTAATGTTGGAAAGAATTTAGTTTTTTGGGACTACTGAGTTGGAATACATTATTTTGCCTGTGAAAAAGACATAAATTTTGGGAACGAGGGGAAGAATGCTATGATCTGAATCTCCTCCAAAATTCATGTGTTGAAACTTAATCACCAATCTATTAGGTTGGTGCAAAGTGATCATGGTTTTTGCCATTAAGAGTAATCACTTTTGCATCAGTCTAATAGAGTATTAAGCAGGGGTGCCTTTGGGAGATGATTAAGTCCGGAGGGTGGAATCATTATGGATTGATTTAGAGCTCTTATAAAAGTGCTTGGGGAAATGTGTCCTTTCCTTTCTGTTCCTTTCACCATGTGAGGACAGCATTTGTCAACTCCAAAGAACGTAGCAATAAGGTATCGTTTTGGAAACACAGTAGCCCTCACCAGACATCAAACCTGCCAGTGCCTTAATTTTGGTCTTCTCAGCCCCCAGAGCTGTGAGAAATAAATACTTCTTATATTATTTATTAACTATCTAATCTCAGGCATTTTGTTACTGTGGCACAAATGGACTAAGACCCTGGGCCAGGAGCCAGACAACTAGGCTCTGCATCTTTCTCTGGTATTTGCTGGATACATGCTCCTGAATTCCCAGTCTTAATCTTTAAAACAAGAGACAGTGACTGGGCACGGCGGCTCACTCCTGTAATCCCAGCACTTTGTGAGGTCGAGGTAGGTGGATCATTTGAGGCCAGGAATTCAAGACCAGCCTGGCCAACATGGTGAAACCCTAACTCTACTAAAAATACAAAAATTAGCCAGGCATGGTGGCTGGCACCTGTAATCACCACTACTTGGGAGGCTGAAGCAGGAGAATCGCTTGAACCTGGAGGCATAGGTTGCAGTGAGCTGAGATTGCACTGCTGCACTCCAGCCTGAGCAGCAGAATGAGACTCCATCTCAAAATAAATAAATACATAAACAAAATAAGAGACAACAATATCAATTCTGCCTATTGAAATCTTGTTGCGAGAGCATGAGTCTGAAAGTGTTTTGCGAATTCTGAAGTGTGGCCTCATTGTCATACACACTGTTGTTATGAGGCATAATAAGCAGCTGGGCATGACTTTCAAGTTTCTATCTGGGGTAGTGTCTTCGTTGCCCTACATTATTTGCTTGAAAGCTCATTACATTAGCCTTCTTATAACATTGTACGAATGGCTATGATGAATACATTGAACTCCACCTATAAAACCATTTGCATGCTGATCTGCTGCTTTGGTTCAAGCTACACTGATATTTCTGATAACCTTTAGGGTACAGCAATGCTTCCAAGCCCTTTTGTAAACTTGGTTAACCATCTCAGCTTTGAATAGTTAAATAAATATATGTGTGGGCAGCAGGATTTAAAGGTTGCAGTGGCCTTTAAAGATCACTTCTAGGCCAGGTCCAAGAGCTGCAAAAATAACTTTGTGTTTGGTAACAAGTAAAATCTTAATAGTGAGGTACAATGAACATAAAGTTTCCTAGTATCAATACTTTATGTTTGGAACTGCATACTCGTTTGCTTCAGCATTTATCTGACTGCACAGGTGCAATGCTTTCTGTGTCAGCTGGACTGAGGTAAGAGGAATATGTACTTAGGTGCTTGGTTATGCCATTTATGCACAAGATTTTATTAATTCAATTTCTATACAAACCTGATTTTGTTCTTTTTCTTTTTCTCCACTGCATACATATATATACTCTTTCACATAGTATATACTATGCACTTTAACTATAGAAGGGTCATGAGATTTGTATGCTCAGAAAATCACTCTGGTTGGTCGAAATGGGAAAAATAGGATTGACTGCCAGTGCTAGTGAACAACCAAACTAACTTTTGCTATCTCCATGTTTTACTCTGTAAATCACCTACAATTTACATTAAAAGTGTTACATTCGTCCTGGAAATTTTATTCCTTAAAGTCAGCATTACTACCTGATTGGTCAAACAAAATGACACAAACTGTCTACTTAATTTGGGCCTGTATGAATAAATGGAAGAGAGAATGAAAGGATAATGGAAACAGGTAAAAAAGAGGAAAAATGAAAAAAGAGAAAGTAAAGATTGAAAGAGAATACAGAGAGAATGAAAAGGGCATTGAGCAGGAAGAGAGATTGCAATTTGAGAAGTGAGAGATGAAGAGGAGGAATCAGAGCCGTTCCCACTTCCTTCTAGTTTGGCATGGTTAGTGACCCTGAACTGTTGCAAATTGCACCGTGATATTCTCCCTCCTCCCTCCTCTTCATCCTCCTCCTCCTCCTCCTCCTTCTTCCTCTCCTTCCTCCTTCCTCTTCTTCTCCTTCTTCTTCTTTCTTCTTCCAGTTTTATGAGATTGAGACCTCATTTTATGACCATATTTAACCCTAATTACCTCCTAAAAGTCCTACCTCCAAATATAGTCACATTAAAGTTTAGAGCTTTAACATTGAATTTGGAGGCAGGGTATATAATTAAGGCCACATCAAAGCCTCTTTCTGTGTTGCCATAGAAAAAGGAGAGACCTACACTCTACCATCGCAGAAATCAGAAATAGATCAGAAAAATACTCTGCTGTCTTTCGACTTTTCCATTTCCTATGGGCACAGTTAATTGTTTAAAATATGGGTCTTCAAACCTTCAAGCAAGACACAGTCACAGTGTGTCTTCCAAGATGCAGAGATTTATTAATACATGAAAATACCTAAAACTGTCAAATAAAAGTGCCTTGAAATCATGGTCCTTTTTTGTAGGTGATCATTAGACAGTATCTTCTGCTATTGGAGCCCACGTGGTTGCTGGCCACTCTTTCTTGTCCACTCCAGTGGCTTCCCTGTGACTGAGTATGTGCTTGAGTGCTTCTCATCACAGGCAAGCCGCTCTAAGTTTATGTCCTTTGCTGGCCTGGCCTCTGACTCTTCTTTTCCTAAAATATCTAGATTTGCTGCTTCTCCCTTCCTAGAAATCCTATCTGGCGTCAACAAGTCTTTGAGCCACTTGTTTCCAAATTTAGGTACTCTCCTAATTTAGGCAACATATCTACTTTTTAAACGTTATTCATCACATTTTGACATTTCAGAAGTTTTAGGTATTGATTTACTTTTGTAAATAGTTGGCATGTTTCCCTCACTTAGTCTACAATTATTGGATCCCCTAAATGGCAACTACGTTTCTGATTTTTTTTCCAGAAGGAAAAACACACTATTGATAAAACAGAGTATGTGTCTTTGTGTGTGTTGGAGACTTCTGAAGATACGGACAAGAGCACATACAAACACACATACAGAAGCCAGAAAGTCTCCTGTGTTGGTACTGCATATTATATATATATATATATATATATTATTTTGTTGGTATTATCTATATATCATTTAGATACCTCTGGGTTTCAGTCAGTGAATAAGGTTCCCACTGGATGCCCAAAACATCAGCGGACACTCAGGTGAAGGCTGGAATTCTGGCACATTTGTTGTCTTTTGCCTTAGCCATTCAGATAGTTTCTAGGGGAGAAACCCGGGGGTGCAGTTGTGATTTCTGAGACTCCGTGTAGAAGCTGCAGGAAGTCTGAATGGAACGCTGAGTTGTAAAAACACTCAGGCCCAGGGCTGAGATTTCTCATCAGCAGCTATACCAAGAATCCAGTCTGGTGCTTTTCAGCCCTCAGCAAAATGCCTGCATTCCTTTAATCCTAGTGATGACATATGAGTAATCACTCATTAACACCAAGAACATTTGCTGGTTCTCTGTTGGCACTGTGAGGGTGACAGCTAACAGGCTTTGCACCCTTGATATAAGAGCCCATGAAGAAAGGCAGAATAGTCAGTTAAGATGCTATTAAAAAGAAATCATTCTTTGTGGATAATCTTTGTAAAGGTTTCCTATATCTGTCTAGAAAGTTTAGGTTTGAAAGCACTTGGAAGGTGAAGAAAACAATTAGTACATGTTGATTGTGTGTGTGTGTGTGTGTGTGTGTGTGTGTGTGTGTGTGTGTTTTGAGACAAGATCTTACTCTGTTCCCAGGCTGGAGTGCAGTAGCATGATCATAGTTCTCTGCGGCCTTGAACTCCTGGGCTCAAGTGATTCTCTAATCTCAATTTCCCAAGTAGCTGGGACTTACAAGGGTGTACAACTATACCCAGCTTATTATTATCATTTTTAACTTATTTTTTTGTAAAGATGAGGGTCTTGCTTTATTGCCGAGCTGGTCTCGAACTCCTGTCCTCAAGTGCTCATGCACTCCTTCTGCATTGGCCTCCCAAAGTGTTGGGATTACAGGTGTCAGCCACCATGCTGGGCCCCATGTTAATTGTTTATTGTTTGTCCAACACATGAACTATGCAGTATATTTTCCATATGAATATAATGACATACACACGATTGAGATTTAAAGTCCGTTCTTTCTGGTTATGCACATATGATTTAAAAAATATTTCTTCCTTGTGACAAAGGGCATAAGATACATATGTGGAGATCAGTCTAAAGCAAGGAACAGACATTTATAATCTTTATGGGAACTTAGGTAATGGTTACAGCATTCAAAAATGATGATCCACTTTTTCAGATAAATCATCTCAAATTAAGGAAAGAAATCCTGTTCTGCTTCTGTTCTTCACTTGAATGTGTTTCTTGCTGAATTGTCAGAGGTTTTATTTCTTTTCTCTTTATGGCCTTAGCCAGGATACTGTACTGATATGAGGCATTTGTTTTAATAACCTGGTAAAAGTTAATACAGTGGATAATAGACTCTGAATGGGTTTGTCTTGAACAGTCCTCATTCACTTGCGGATAGGACATGTGATTTGGAGAGACAGTGCTAAGAAGGAACTGTGTTGGGTTGATATCTGATGGTGTGTTTTTAGCCACAGTCATAGCCATGTTTTCTGTTTTAACTTTTCTCAAGTAGCAGTAGCCACTGAAAGTATCAGAGAGAGAGAGATGTGGTGACATTTCAAATTTTAATTTGTCATATTTCACCATTTGTGGACCTTATTGTTTTGCAAAAATATACTTATCTCCTCTTTCCTAAGGGTTAACCACAAAAGATTCTAAATTGTTTAAACTCTCTACTCCCAACCTGTCAGGTACAGTCTTACTTAAAGACTACATTATAGCGTATCCCATTTTGGCGTCTTTGGTAGGGCAGTCTGAGGGAAATTGTTGAGTAAGGCCTATTATTATTTTTACCATTCTTTCTGTCACTGGTCATTCCATCCTCCCCATAACCCCAAGAGCCTCCCTACCACATGCTAGTTTCTTGGATTCTTCTCCTTTCTCAGTAAATGACCCCTATTCCCTTGCTTCCAGGCCCTGTCCACAGCGCATGGCAGCAATGGGCTTAGTCAAAGAGAGCAACCTCAGCTAATGGGGAGAACAAAGCTGATTCTCTTCCCTCTCCTGGGTGATCTGGTACGTTTAATGCCTTGACTCAGTAGAAGGCACATGTCTCAGAAGGCCCCTGTGGAATGTAGCAATTAGTGCTGGTAGGAAAGGTATTTTTCTTTCCCATAGGCCTAATTAGTTTCTACAAATATTACTCAAAAGAGAGAGATCAGAAGGAGACAAGCCAACCCCCACAGTGAGGGCTGAAACGTTTTCTGCTGCTGGACGAAGGGATAACACTGAAGATAGTTTGATTGTCAATGTTGCTGCGCTGTTTTCTTTCTCCAAAAACTTTTACATACTTAAATATATTGAAACAGCTTAGAACAGGTTTTATTATTATTTTTGTTTGGGAGAAAAAAGAGATAGGTATAGGAATTTTATTGAACTGTGTAATAAAAATGATAGCTTTTTATGTTAATAAAAATAATGATGGATTTAGTTTATATAAAACATTCAATGAAATCTGTTAACTGCTAAATTTTACTGTTAAATTTTCACTTTCAGTTTCTGCCTCACACACACACACACACACACACACACGCACACACACACATACACATGAGAGAAAAAAACATTTCATAGAATACACAGGACTCTTACAGTATGATCAGAAAACTTCTCACCCTTCCCCCTCCCCCTCTCTTCCCACACCAGGTTATTCAAAATCCTGTGGTCCTCAGTGAAATCTTTAGCAGACTTTCTGTCAATTCTTAGATAAAAGAAGTACTCATGAGAAAATTTATCTCAAGGCAATTATTTTCATAAATGAAATGTCAGATTCGCATTTTCTTTTTTGACTATAACCTTGTTCCTTGCCCAATTCAGACTTGGTCTCCATGGGAAACCTTCATTGGGAAGAGTGGGGAAGGCAACCTTGCATATCTTTCTTTCTTCATTTTGCTCTCTAGTCCTCTCACCTTCCTCTGTGTTTAGTAACCTTGCCCTTATGATGTACTTTTCATGGTTGTCACAGAGTTCCTGGTGTAAGCTCAAGGGCACAGATGCTTTTCCATCTCTGATGCTTCATGTCTTTAACATCCCATTGGCCAAAAGGAAAAAAAAATACATGCCAATCTTTCCATGAAAGTAAGGGTAGTTGGGGGGACAGTAAATAGTTCTGAAAAGTAATTCCATATACTATCACTGGGTAGCTCCTGCCCCTTCAGCCTGAGCTTCACAATGAAATTAGGTGTAGCAGAATTGACCAAGGATCCAACTCCACCTGGTCCACAGCTTAATACAGAACAGTCCAGCTGACCCCACACTGACCTGCAGATGTGTGAGAACAATCGCTTATCTTGTGTGCTACTGATATTGTAGTTACTTGTCATGCAACAATAGATGCTTGATAATGGCGAGACCCACAGCAACCCAGGCAAACTCAAGCTCACGTGACCCAAATCAGGTCTAAGGAAACATACACCTTTGCCCTTGCCTGGGATTGTTGTTATGTACCAAATACACCTCTCTACTCTATGCTGATGAACTGCTTTGGCCAGTTTTAGACGAATTATAATTATTCATGTGTAAATGTGTGCCTTTAATTTCTTGGTCACGCATCAAGCTTTCTGAGTGGTCTTCCTGCAAATATCCTCATTGTACCAGTCCCTATGTTGGAGGACAGTTCAATAAAGCTCCTACACTCCTGCTGGTTATTCTTGAGACTCAGATGAAATGACTGCACATCTGAGGCTCAAAAAACTAAACTGATACTGGTCACTCCTTTTGCACCTCAGTGACTGCCTTGGGAAGGTGGGATTATTTGCTATTTATGGTCCTGAAACTTTAATCAGAACTGATACAGAATGATTTCCATTTTTCTATCCAGTTACACACACACACACAAAATCACATGTGCATGCACATACATGATGAGATCATGGTTTACAGATTGCTTTGTAGCTGAATTTTTAATATGTTATAGATATTTTCTGCCATTGAAAATTTATACTACACACAGCCAGACGTGGTGGCTCACACCTGTAATCCCAGCATTTTGGGAGGCAAAGGCGGGTGGGTCACCTGAGTTCAGGAGTTCAAGACTAGCCTGGCCAACATGGTGATACCTTGTCTTTACTAAAAATAGAAAAATTAGCCAGGCATGGTGGCATATACTTGTAGTCCCAGGTACTCAGGAGGCTGAGGCAGGAGAATCGCTTGAACCTGGTAAGTGGAGGTTGCAGTGAGCCGAGATCATACCACTGCACTCCAGTCTGGATGACAGAGTGAGACTCCATATTAAAAAAAATTATACATCATTTTCAATTAGTTCAGAATTTATGGTACAATATCCTGTTGCGCACTTGAGACATTTTTCTCTATTTTTTCTATTATAATGTATGCTGTAACAAACATGTTATACTATAACTTTACAGAATTTCTTACTGCTATATATCCAGTGGACTAAAGCTTAAACTTAATTCTTACCAACTCATCTCTATTTCCATGTACTTTATTCATAACAGCTTTGATATTTAAAATTTCTCTGCCTTTACCTTTCTATGTATAAAGTAGAGATTATGATTTTAACTGTTCTCACATATTTGGTATCAGTGAGGATAGAGCTTCTTCTATAGTCTAAGTGTCTTATTTTCCTTAAGTCAAGCCAATTGACAGTAAATTGAAAACAATAAGGTTTTCACAATGAAACAATCACTTTCCTAGATACATCCATTAATCAGGTGTTTAGTGGTACTCAGCATTGTTTTTGGTTCAGAGGAGAATAAAGAAGAATTCTTTGTTACTGTCTACAGCATTAAAGAGCTAACTTCTTAGTGGACAATATAGCTACATACAAAAATAAATAATAAGGTAACTATACAAGGACTATATGATGGAACTAAATGAGGTATTAACATTCATTTAAGTTAGTACTGTGCTGAGGTACCATGAGGTATATAGTGTGACCTCCTAATTCAGATTAGGGATTTGAGTCATTGTTTTGCCATTTCATAAAATGGGTGACCTCTGTTAGGAGCCTTACATTTTTAAGGTTTAGAAATTTCGTCATTAAGAAGGGGCTAACAATACCATCTTAAAAGACTTGTGAATTTGACATGTTGTGTTTTAAAGTATAGGAACAAAATATATTGAGGCAATTATAATTATTTTTGAGCAGAGTTAGAAAACCGAATCAGATTTGTAGGACAACACCAAATTGCTATTCAGTGTTATTGCAGTAGTTCAACTTACTCAGACTTATATATACAAAGTAGCCTTGAAAGTATAAAAAAAAAATTCTTCACTCACTAGGACTGATTTTGTGTTCCATATACATGAATCATATACTATTTTGATTTGGGTGTTTTTTTTTAAGGTGAGCATATATAAACAAGAATCAAGATTTATTTTTTTCCACAAATAGTTTACACAGTATCTTAAGAATAAATAAAATTTTTCCTAATATCCTGAAGTTCATTACTTAAATCAGCCCATCTTAATGGGTACCAGTGTGCACCTTCACCATCTGCTTTTAATCTATTTACAAGTTAACTATAGAAGCAGTGATAAACACAACATCTCCCTAAATACATGCAGAGATATTGACCTCAACTGTCAGGCAATACACATGAAATTGTTTTCAATATCCCATGGGTGAGCCTGAATAATTTCATACAGTGTCTGTAATAGATTGTAAACTTTTATATTTTAGCACTTTGAAACATTTTTACATAATTATAGAATTGAGTTTTGCTAGATCATCATATTGTAGAGCCCTTTTTTATTTCAATTGCTGAGACTGATGTGAAAAAATTGAGTTAGCAAACTTGTTTTCATGAAGCTAAAACTTTCAGGATCATTAATCATGTAGTAGTGTTTTGTGTGTGTGTATGTTTTTTTCCAAGGTAAATGACGTTAAATAGGGTAATTATTATAAAGACTCTTACTCATGTAGGGTTTTTTGTTTGTTTATTGCTAATATTATTATGATGATATTTAGCAGGGATTTTAAGGGTTGAGTAGTCACTTTTGTCATTTTCCAGACTTTTCCCCGGACAGTGAGAGCATAAAGGAAATGCACTTACCTTTGCATATTCATGACATTTCATCCATTGAATTTCACACAGTTTCGAGTTATGATACTTAGAACATTCCACTACATTCAGCTTGAGGGCAGCACACGAGGACTTATGAGAATTTTCTTATCTTTGTAAACATTTTATCTCCATCCCTCTGTATACTGTACTGACCTTTCACAAGAAATGAATATGACGAAAGTGCAGTTGGCTGTAATCTACCAATTACCTCCTCCTCTACTATGATGATATCCTGTGTTCATGATTTGTTAACTTGAAAGTTTAGGAAATGATGTGAACTGCTCTTCTTTTGCCATAATTCTGTATGCATGTTGTTGTGGAGATGGAGAAAGCAATTAAATACTATTACAGTCTATGTTAGTTGTGGTGCAGTGGGAATGAGTTAGTCTGACTTGATTTTTAGACTTCAGGAAGGTATTTCTCCAAATTCAGAGAAAATTATATTTTGTATTTAAAAAGGAAAGAAGCTTGAACAGGAATTTTTCTTTTATTTCCAGAGTTTGTTCTTTTAAAACATTTTTTAAAAACTGTTGATTCAGTGGATACTTGTGCAGGTTTGTTACATGGGTGTACTGTGTGATGCTGAAGTTTGCGCCTCTAATGATCCTGTCACTCAAGTAGTGGTGGAATATATTTCTTGATAAGTAGTTTTATAAGCCTGGCCCCTCTTTCTCCCTCCCCTCTTTTGGAATCCCCAGTGCCAATTGTTTCCGTCTTTATGTCTGTGTACCCAATGTTTAGCTTCCACTTATAAATGAGAATGAGCACTATTTGGTTTTCTGTTTCTGCATTAATTTGCTTAGAATAATGGCCTACAACTACATTGATGTTGTTGCAAAGGACATTATGTTTTTCTTTTTAATGGCTGCATGAATTCCATGGTGAGCATGACCACACTTTCTTCATCTAATCTATCATTGATAGGTGCCTGAGTTGATTCCACGACTTTGCTGTCATGAATAGGGCTGTGATAAACTGATAAACATATGAGTGCAGGTGTCTTTTTGGTAGAAAGATACATTTCCCTTTGGGTATATGCTCAGTAATGGGACTGGTGGGTCGAATGGTAATTCTGTCTTCAGTTTTTTTTTTAGAAATCTCCAAACTGCTTCTACAAAAGCTCAACTAATTTGCATTTCTACCAACAGTGTATAAGTGTTCCTTTTTCTCTGGAACTTCTTCAACATTTGCTATTTTTTGACTTTTTAATAGTACCCATTCTGACTGATATCTCATTGTGGTTTTGAATTGTATCTCTCTGATGATTAGTGATGTTGAGCATTTATTTTTTACATATTTTGGCCACTTGTGTGTCTTCTTTCTAGAAGTGTCTTGAATGTTAACTTTTCTGTTTAGATTTAGAAGAGAAAGGCAAGCCTAGGCTTGGTGTTTGGGGCTAGATGTGAAAAATGCTTTTTAAAAATGAAATACAATGCATAAGTCTCATTTATTTGCCTGCAGCATTTCTCTGCTGGAGAGAATAAGCCTCACCCTCAAAAGGCTAGAAAATTTATTGATAATAGAGAAATGAAGTCAAGTTATTGAAGAGAAGGCAAATGTGCACATGACTGCTGTGAATGACTTTGACTTTTCTTAACTAGATGAATTGCATTCTAGTTTCCTGAAGGAACTTATAGCTGAAAAACAGACATAAAAGATGAAAAAATTATAGAGCAAGATACAAGGGATGAAAGATTGCATACCAGAAACTGTTATTCATACTTTCAAATAAAGTAAAAAATATATATCTATAAACATTAGATATATGGCTATAATCATAGAATATAACATTATAATATAAGCAGATATAATATAAACATTAGAGAACATATAAACATTAGAGAATGGCTATCATCATAGAAAAGTTTCTAGAATGAATAATTAAAAGGATGAATTATGAGTTCTTAGTACAAGTTGTTGTGATCAGTGGGAGAAGCCAAAATGAGTTTATATATGGCATATTGTGGCAGATATTGTAGACTGGCTTATGATGAACATTTTTTACCACCTTACTTCTTGTTGTTGTATATCACAGAGGCTTGAAGTAAAATCCTTGATTTTTAGCCTCTTTTACAGCTCAGGGTGGACATTTGACACATTTTTGACAAATGAGATAGAGGGAAAATTTGTTGCCCCTGCTCTTCTGCCCTTTATCTTTCTTATTTCTTATTGCTGAGAATAAGCTGTTAAGAATTGGAGTTGTAGCAGTTATCTTTGATCATGTAATTATAAATCATCAAGCTAAGAATGAATGTAATTTAAGAAATCTATACTGATAGTAATGAAATTCTGGGATGTAGTTTCAAATACTATAACTGAAAATGTATACAATGGAGAGAGATGGCTTAAGAGAAGTACATTGGAAAAATACCTAATTTTTAGTTGATGGTAAACATAATTCAAAGCAACACATGGTGTGAATTTACCTACAAAATTATAGTTTATGCTTTCACTACTCTAAATGTAAGTGTTTTATATTACACAATTATCTGACCATTTCTAGACCAAGCTAAAGGGCAGTGGAAGATGTCATGATGGCCTAAAACTATGACTAAAGATAATCGATTATTTAGCTTATAAAAGAGGAGATTTAGGGAGCATGTGACTGCAGAGTTTAAATATTAAAAGGCCATAATTCAAACAGGGGAGTAAAGTTAATTTTAATGACTCTAAAGCATAGAACTATGACTGGAGGCTAGAATTTAGAAGATATTTTACCACAGGTTAGTAAAAGTTGACATAAGCTAGGTAAGTAAATAGTTTATCATTTCTTAAAATATGTGAGTAGAAGTTGGATGCACTTGAAACAGATGTTGTAAGAATATTGTATTTGATGGGGTGTGAAATATATAACTTCTAGGTCCTTATCAATTATTGGATTCTTATCAGTTATATCCCTTAATAGTTTTATAACATTGATCTCTGCATCCCAAAGAGCAATATTTGGTTTTATAGGTGTCTACAATTAATCACATTTGTAGATGTGGTAATGGTTCTAGCAGTCAGTAAATCTACTTCAGTAGATACATATTTGTTTTAGCTTAAAATTTCAGCTGACATGGTAAGTTGATTCCCACTGTTTGTGTTTTACCATTTTCTAAAATAAAAGATTACACATTTAAAGCTATAGGGCAAAAAATTAACTGTTTGAGATGTTAAATGTGATTTGTTGCATGACTGTACCTTAAAGGTCAAGATTATATAATGTAATTTATACTAAATAGAAAAGCAAGAGGAAACACTTTGCAACAATATGCACCTTTGAATACTTAATCAGTGGTCTTAATGGTGCATCAGTTAAGAAAGAGGCTGGATAGACAAGGCAAAGCTGAAAGTCTCAGAACAAATTTCGTAGATAACCCAAGATGACTCTTTAAATTCAATTCTGTCCTCATTGTAGTGGAAAAGATTGAAAGGCTAAAGGCTGCATTTCCCAGATTCCATTGTGTCAGGGATTCTGGAGGCAAAATAGTCTCACCAGTCAGATTCATTTGAGTGACTACTGGAGGGTGGAAAGGACGCAAAGGGTGTCTTTTGATCTGCATTTAACTGTTATTCCTGGCAAATATGGTTGTGGAATCAGTGGATTCTCTGCAGCAATATTTAGCGTTCATCCTTTGGACTCCTAGGAGTCCTGTGGCAGGGACATGCCAGTACAGCTAATGATTCCACCTAGCTCCAGAAGCATCCTCGGGGTTAGTAACGCTATATAATTTTGTGGGTTATTCCTGGAGGTCCAGGCTTTGATTTGCTGCTTGAACCTTTCTAATATGTTGAGAGCCCTTAATCCTGTTTATAATATTTTCCTGCTGAACATTTCTGAAATATTTTCTGCATTGGACCATGATGATTATTCATAACTAAAGACAAAATAAAAATGACTAGGCAGTAGTTGGGGTGCTTCCTGGCATGTTATAAGTGATTCAGCTGTGCTAAGATTTAGCAACTATGTCCTGACTACATCATGGTACATCATCTTTACTTCAGAACCTTGGCATACGTTCCTCCTAGGTCTAAAGTATGCTATTCCAAGTTCTTAGCTTGACCACGTCCATGTTATCTTTTAAGTCCCAGCTAAAGTACTCCTCAATATAGACTCAACTTTGACTTTGACCTCTAACCCTTACCTCTGATTTGTGGGGTCTCCTAGTATCCCATACTGCCCACTTCTTGTTGATCTTTGGACTCCTGTCTTGCTACACAAAGGCTTGTCTTTCCTCCCACACTGAGCTTTTTGAGTGTCAGTGCTAGATCTTTTATCTCTAGTCCTAGCACAGTATCAGACAAATTGAAACACTTGATAATGTTCATTACATGAATTTATGTATGATTAATGCACTAAAGAGTAGAATACAAAAAAGACAGTAATATTCATGATTTTCAACTCCTTTGCACAATTGATGCTCAGATTTTTAAAAAATCTTGAGGAAATGTATGTTGCAATATTTAAGAAAGAAGAATCATAAGGTTTGCAACTTCAAATGATGCAGAAGAAAATATATAACAAATATGGTAAAATAACAAAAGTTATATGTAGGTAAAGGTCTCATGGGTGTTTATAGTATTACTCCACTTTTCTGAATATTTGGAAATTTCTGTAATAAAATGAGACAATATGAAAATATAACAAAGAAAAAATACGAATATGTGTGTGTTTATACATCACACACAGACATACATATGCCCACAAACTTTCTCCAACAAATTTGATAACACCTACATGTAATATTCATAAGATTTGTGTTTTGGGCTGTGTGTGTGTGTGTGTGTGTGTGTGTGTGTGTGGTGGAAAGGAATGTTAAATAAAACACAGTAAACCTCAGTTGAAGGACATAAAGGAGTTCTACAACAAAGGGAAGTTTTAAGAATAAACACATGTAAATGCAATTCAAAAAAATCATTATTCTTTGATACATTTGTTGTAGATGCTGATCACAATGCAGAATCAAGGTTATATATTGGCCACAGTCTAACCAAATGTCTGCAAATGTCTTTTAAATCTATTTCAAACATGTAAGTATCTAAAACTTGCATATTTGACCTACTGAAAAGCCCAGTGATCTGGAATCTCATATTCCTGTGAGGATGCAATGCCTAGGGGAATGTAGTGGCTGTTCCGTTGACATTGTGACATGTTGTCAGTTCAGCGTCCCTTCAGTCCAGTCCTCTCTTCTCACTCCAGCTTCTCTCTAACTCAGACTAAATTTCTGTTGCCCTTTTATCATAGTGTGTGTATTGATGATTGTTTTGCCCTTGTACTCTGTGAAAGATGGGCCTGGGTGTATGAAACCAAGTAATTGGAGAGGGCCACATAAAATAAAATTACGGAAATATGTCTTGGTGGAAATGAATGATATCCCTATGTGTTTAATATGCAAAAGTATCTTTAAAAAAAAAACCACCTGGACAATACAATTCATTCACATTTCTGTCTGACTTTTGCAGGGATTTGAGTTGACAATCCTGGAAAAAGAGAGAGACAAAAATCATTTTCAATAGCAAATGTGTGTGTTCTATTACATATTGTTATTTAAAGGCTAAAGTAATGATGAAGATATTATGTACTAGTCACTATTTGGAATGCTATAGATGTTTTCATTCAGTCCTCATGGCAACTCAAGAATGGTTACTAACTTTATTTTAGAGTGGAGGAAACTAAGCCATATAGTGTTTTGGTGGTTAAGTAAATCATCTAAGGCTCACTGTTTCAAGTTAAGGGAAAGACTCATTTCCTTTGATCATAGAGGCTATGCTCTAAATCACTATACTATAGAATGCATGCTTGCAATAGAGTTTCTCTTTAATTCTTTAACATATATATATATATATATATATATATATATATATTTTTTTTTTTTTTTTTTTTTTGAGCTGGAGTCTCACTCTATTGCCCAGGCTGGAGTGCAGTGGCATGATCTCAGCTCACTGCAACCTTTGCCTCCCCGGTTCAAGCAACTCTCCTGCTCCAGCCTCCTGAGTAGCTGGAATTACAGGTGCACACCACCATGCCTAATTTTTGTACTTTTAGTAGAGTCTGGGTTTCACCATGCTGGCCAGGCTGGCCTTGAACTCCTGACCTCGTGATCTGCCTGCCACAGGCTCCCAAAGTTCTGGGATTACAGCATGAGCCACTGAACCTGGCCAATATATTTTAAAAGGGTACAGTACCTCCTAGGGCACTTCTAATGCTCCAGTAGCTTCTGGACTTAGAGCCGAAAGATACACAGAAATTTGTGTGAATACCAGACCTTGCAGTTAGAAGAACTGACTATTCTATGATTGAATTTCCTGATCCAAAATTAGTATTCATTCTTGTCTGTTTAAAGAGTTAATAATCATTAAGTAAATTGTGCCCCAGGGTCGGGGGGGAAAGCTATACTCTAAAGAAAAAAAGCTATAGTCTAAAGAAAAAGCAGTCCCCCAAATATCTTGTGGATATTTTCCTTCTTAGAAATGAAGACTTGAACAAAATGTTTATCAATTCTCACCCTACTTTTCTCCATATATCCAAATGTTTTTGATTGAAAGTGAACATCAGAATTTTTTTAACAGAGCTGTTTTAACTTGTGAAATTATAGGGCAAACTTTGTTCACTCAGATGCCACTGTTCATAAAGATGCTGCTTTGGAGAAGAACAAAATATTTCCTTACATTGTCCGATCAAGCTTTTTAATTGGTGCCAATGAAGTAAATTCTCATGACAACTCTCATTATTTGAGAGTTAAATAGAGCCTTCTGCCTTTGCTAATTTAGAAAGTGCTATTACCACCACATTTCTAGAAATATTTTCTTTTCCATCGTATAGGAAATTACATGTCAATTTTAAAATACCAGTGTACATATTTTTAGTCAAATCCAGCTTTACATGACACTTCATTGAAGTAAGAAATGTAAGACAAAAAGAGGCTTATATCTCCTTTGCATACCAAGTATGAAATCATTACTTGAAAAATTTCAGATGAAAATCACCCCATGGCAGACATAATTAAAACAATAGCACTTCATTCGTAAGTTTCACACCATTTATTTGTGAGAAAAGATTGTGGAAAGAGAGAGTCAGACATTGGACATTTTAATAGCGTGTATCACCAAGAGCCAAATTATCATAGCAGTGAGAGAATTACATTTTTGAGGCCACAGAGTAAAGTCTATAATATTGATGATACTCCCAATGAGTGGAAGTCAGGTTATGCTAAATTTTAAAACCAGTGACCTGTCTTAGAGTTTCCTAAAATTGCTTTTCATTGTATAATATTGCTGCATTCATATTGCACAGAACTTTATATTTAACAAATGAAGTATAACATCCTTGGCTAGATGTCATATATTCAGTTCTTACGAGCCCTGCAGTGTAGTCACTGTGTATACTACATTTTTAGATGAGGTGTTACTCGAACTTTTAGACTGCTGCAGCCGGGAAGTTAAAATTCAGGGACTTTCTTAGTAGAACTAGAGGTAATTTATCCCTGTTGTGAATAGCAAGTTTTTTTTTTCTTTTAGATGGAGTAAAGATATACCTCATTTAATTGCCTTTCACTTTATTGCACTTTGCAGATAGTGTGTTTTTTACAAATTGAAGGTTTGTGGCAACCCTGCATAAAGCAAGTCTATTGGTGCCATTTTTCCAACAGCATATGTTTACTTTCTGTTTCTTTGTCATGTTTTGGTAATTATTGCAATATTTCAAACATTTCTTTATCATTATTTATCTGTTATGGTGATCTGTGATCAGTGATCTTTGATGTTACTATTTTAATTGTTCCGGAGCACCTTGAACTATACCCATATGAGACAATGAACTTATTTGATAAATGTGTGTGTTCTGGCTGTTCCACCCACCAGCCATTTTACTGTTTCTCCCCTCTCCTCAAGCCTCAATATTCTCTGAGACTCAACAGTACTGAAATTGGGCCAACTAGTAACCCTACAATGGCCTCTAAGTGTTCAAGTGAAAGGAAGAGTCACACATCTCTCACATTAAATCAAAAGCTAGAAATGATTAAGATTAGGACAAAGCCACGTCAAAAGTTGAGACAGGCTGAAGGATAGGCCTCTTATGCAAGTAGCTAGGCAACACTATGTATGCAAAGAGAAAGTTCTTGAAGAAAACCAAAAGTGCTTCTCCAATGATAAGAAAGCAAAACTTAAGCCTTACTGCTGAGATAGAGAAAGTTTTAGTGGTCTGAATAGAAAACCAAAACAGCCGCAACATTCCCTTAATCTAAACCCTAATCCATATAACAGTGCTGTAACTCTTCAATTGTATGAAGACTGAGAGAGGTGAGGAAGATGCAGAAGAAAAGGTGGGAATTAACAGAGGTTGGTTCATGAAGTTTAAGGAAAGAAGCCATCTTCATAACATAAAAGTACAAGTGAAGCAGCAGCGAACACTGATGTAGTTGCTGCAGCAAGTTATCCAGAAGATCTGGCTAAGATCACTGAAGACGATGGCTATGCTGAACAAGAGATTTTCAATGTACACCAAAGAGCCTTGTTTTGGAAGAAAATGCCATCTAGAATTTTCATAGCTAAAGAGAAGTCAGTGTGTCTGGCTTCAAAGTTTCAAAGTACAGACTGACTCTTTTGTTAGCTGGTAATGCAACTGATAACTTGAAGTTGAAGATGATGCTCATTTTCCATTCCAAAAATCCTAGGCCCCTCAAGAATTATGCTAAATCCACTCTGCCTGTGCTCTAAAACTGGAACAAAGTCTGGATGTCTTTGCCTCTGTTGACACCATGATTTACTGGATACTTTAAGCTCGCTGTTGAGAATTACCGCTTAGAAAGAAAAAAAGATTCCTTTCAAAATATTACTGCTCATTGATAATGTACTTGGTCACCCAAGAGCTCTAATGGAGATGTACAAAGAGATAAATGCATTTTTCATGCCTGCTAACATAATATTATTCTGTAGCCCACGGATCAAGGAGTAATTTCAACATTCAAGTCTTATTATTTAAGAAATGCATTTCATAAGGCTATACCTCTCACAGATAGTGATTCCTCTAATAGATCTAGGGAAAATACATTGAAAATCTTCTGGAAAGCATTCATCATTCTAGATGCCATTAAGAACATTTGTGATTCATGAGATAATACGAAAATACCAATATTAATAGAAGTTAAGAAGTTGATTCCACCCCTTATGAATGACTTTAAGGGATCATTCCTTCAGTGAAGGACGTACCTTTGAAGGGTACTTTATTTGGTAGTACCTTGAAAGGTACTTCCTTCAGTGAAGGCAGTAACTGCAGATGTAATGGAAATAGCAGGAGAACTAGAATAGAAATGAAGGCTGAAGATGTGCCTGAATTGCTGCAATCTCATGATGAAACTTGAATGGATGAGGAGTTGCTTCTTACGTCAGCAAATAAAGTGGTTTATTGAGATGGAATCTACTCCTGGCAAACATTCTGTGGATTGTTGAAATGGTTAGAGAATTTAAAATATTCCTTAAACATAACTGATAAAGCACTGGCAGAGTTTAAAAGAATCGACTCCAATTTTGAAAAAAGTTCTACTGTCTAAAACGCTATCAAACAGTATTACATGCTGCAGAAGAATTTCTTTGTAAAAAAGAAAGAGTCAATTGATGCAGCAAACTTCATTGTCTTATTTTAAGAAATTGCCACAGCTACTCCAGCCTTCAGCAGCCACCACCCTGATCAGTCAGCAACCATCAACACTGAGGCAAAACCCTCCACCAGCAAAAATATGACTTGCTGAAGGTGCAGATTATAGCTTTTTTTTAATTTTAGCAATAATGTATTTTAAGGTATGCATATATTTTTTATACCTAATGTTATTGTATACTCAGTATACTACAGTATCATGTTAATATAACTTTTACATGCACTGGGAAACAAAACATTGTATGACTTAGTTTATTGTGACTTATTTATGACTTGATTTATTGTGGTGGTTTCCCACTGAACTTCCAATATCTCAAAGGTATGCTTGAATTCAATAGTCAATATAAGGTTTTTCTGGAAGGGGGAGGCACATTTTAAGTGCTGTGGTATGTTTATTAATTTAGAATATGATGTGAAATATTTTTATGATTAATATATGTAATCACAATTGTGGGACATATTACTGTTTTTAAAGAATAAATTTTGTCAAATATTTTTTCCAGACTTGAACATTTATATTAATACACAAAAATAATTCACTAGTATCTTAGTATGTCATTAAGAACAACTGAAAGGAAAGGCTGCTTTGGCCCCCATCCCTGTTGACTTAGTTATTGATACAGCAAAATATCTCATTATCGAGTATTCATGTCCAATACTTAAGGGATCACCTTTTCTTTGAACCTCCTCCTGCTTTTACTTCTGTTTCTTCATCAACTATTCCTATTCCCTTTTCCTGACCCATACATTCCAATTAATTGCTAACTCTAGACCATTTTCTCTGTTATTGTGTTGTTTTCTTAGTTCAGGACTGAGGCATCTCTCATCTAGACCACAGCCACAGTACGCGGTTCTCATTCCTTTGATTATAGAAGGATGATGTGGAAATAATAAGATTCACAGGAATAAAGAAATGAATGTTCCAAATTACAGTAAATGACACATAATTCTGGGACTTGAAATATCTTTAAGGATCATATAAAAGGAAAACCCAGCAAAATACAGGGAGAATAATTGTATGCTTTTGAGAGAAACGTAAGTCAGATTCGCCTTCCTGTTCTGCCACTTCCTGTGTAATTTTTAGCCATTTATTTACATTTTTTCATCCTCAATATTCTTGTTTTTAAGGTATAGATAATAAAACTTATAAATAGCAGTCATGTCATTTAAGCAAAATTAATTGATAAGATATCCATATAACAGGTCTCCAGGAGAAAGGAGGTCTATTATTCTTGAAAAAAATCACTCCCCTCCCATTTTATATTCTAAAATATATGCACTTTCGCCAAACAAACCAACCAACCATGAACACAATTCATACAAATATTTTACAATTTTTTTAGCAAGTATTCTAAGGAACAGCTTGCATCTTACCATTCTCGTGTTAAAATATGATTATCATATGTAAATAAACAGTATACTTTCTCAGGAGAGCAGCTTCAGATTCAGGATTTGATAACTGATTTGGGAGTTTTTCCTGCTGTCTAACCTGTATTTCTTATGTTTCAATATCAACCATATTTCTTTTGCTTCATATTTCTTAAGAATTAAACAAGTACTAAAGTGCAGGATTCCCTGAACTAGAATTAATCTATCTTCTATATTTGCTTTCTCCTTCAGTAGTTATCTTGTGGTGACTGAGCAAAACATTATTTTATGGTCTTGTGACATTTGCATTTGTTAGCATTCCATTATAGATAAATATAGTCTTTGCCCCTAGAGTGAAGTGAATGAAAAATAATGTAAGCTCCCATGATGGATCAGGTCAAGGCCTCAATCTAAGTTTCCTTCAGCAACTTACCTTCTATCCTGTCAAATTTCTTGTGGAATGGTAAGATGTTTCATATTTCATGAATTTTGGTATCTCCAAAATCCCTATATCCTTGGGTTTTACATCATTGGAACTTGAAGTTGCTTGCTGCTTAGATTTTTTTTCTTTTAATTTGTTGGGTGAGTTAAAAGCAAGATGAGCTACACACCTGCCTTTCAGGTGTGAAAATGACTAATCCAAATAAATTCCCCATGTCTTCTAATTCCTTAGAGGTCTCATTGGTGCTTTTGGAGTTTATGTCCTGTGGCTTTATTACTCGTGGCATATTCTTTTGGTGTTTTTATGGAGATGTATCGGATATTTCCAGGTCTCCTTCTGCATTTGGACAAGATCTTTGCAGAAATTGAAGTCTCTAGAAAGAAGATTGATAGAAAAGAACACAGTCATAATATATTCTCAGCTGGTGGGAGAAAAAGCATTGTGTTTTCTTTCCTTTGTATCGGTCAAGAACTAACCAGTATGCAAGTTGATGTTGAAAAGGCAGTATACTACTCAAATGATTTTCAAAATGGGAGTCTCTGTTTGTTCAATTCTTTTACCTCGTTTTTATGTGTGTCTTCTTTTGTCTTTTGTTTAATTTAACCTTGGTTCTTTATTAAGAAAACAATCATCACTAGGGAGAGCATGCATACTCATTTCACATCTTTTAGTGCTTGAAAACCATTAACATATCCGCTTCTCTTCTAAATAGAACCTTCTGAAATAACTTGGGCAGAATTTGTGTGAATGGAAATTCATTTGTTTTAATTACGCAACCAGTGTGAAAGAAGTTCTAACATGTTCTTTTATATTGCTTTGCATCCTAAATGAGTATACACATCCTATATAGACACTCTCATTTTTCAATTATGATATAATAATAGTTCTGTTTTCAAATTTCATTAGTCTCTTGATTCTTTCTTCACTGTAAATTTCTTTCAATTTATTTCAACAAAAGATTTATTTTCACCTTTTTATTGATATCATTCTTCTCAATCCTACTACTGACCATTGTCATCTTAAAGCCTGTGACCCTTCCAATTCTAATTGATAAAATTAAACATGTTTTATCAGTTTGAGCTAGTCCAAGAAAGTTACGGAATGATTCAGTTTTACAAACATTTTCTCACAGCTACGTACCATTATAGGTTGAGAATCCTGATGATCAAGTACAGGCTGGGCTCTCTGGGGGCTCAGAATCCAGTGGGATAGATAGACCAGTAAGTTAGCAATTAAAATGTATGCTGGTGAGAAGGGCTTGGGTATTCCTCTTTCCTCCTCATAATTGCACTCATGCTGGGACCCATCATCACCTACCCCTGGGCTTCATTTTTAGGACAACTTTTCCCTTTTTTTTTTTTTTTAATTGACTTCTTCATATTCAGCCTTCCAAAGTTAATGGGAGCTGAGGAGACTCATATTGATAACTGATGAATTCTTGCAGAACGGAGACATGTCTTATTCTCAATACTTAGTATAGCACCTGGCACAGAGTAAGCTCTCAGTAGAAGTTTGTTTACTGAATCACTGGATCTTGACAGCATTAGTAATGAAGAGTTGCATTCAGAGAAGCCTCTAGGCTAAACTCTTAGCAGGATACTATTCGGTTGGCACCTCTAGTTTTCTTTCTGTCATCACACATTCTGACCTTTCATGTAGAACCTAGTCATCTGGGACCTCCCAATTTCTACCTATCCCACTGACCTGCATCCTTTTTTCTCAGATGTGACTTGTCAGGTTGTGTCCATTTTAGTCCTTTATTCAGAAACTTTCAGAGATATTCTGGCAAATACTTATATTTTGATAGTTAACTGTAGTACGTAGCCCATTAATTTAGCAATTTCAGGCGATATATTTCTCAGGGATAATAGAAGATCTATATTTAAGCATTTAATCTGTAAAAGACAACCTCAGCAGCATTATTACCATCAATTCAATATTTAACATTTACTGAATGCATTCTGTTTGGTAAAACTATATTAACTGCTTGACAGTCATTACCTTGTTTATGCTTCACAATATTTCTATCAGATAAGAAAAATGAAGCTCCAAGAGAATATAACACATGTTCCAGTTAACACGGAAAGTGTCATACGTGGTATTGGAACATGTTACCTAACTAAAGATTCTTTGTGCAGCCAGGTGCAGTGACTCACGACTGTAATCCTAGCACTTTGGGAGGCTGAGGCGGGAGGATCACCTGAGGTTGGGAGTTTGAGACCAGCCTGACCAACATAGAGTAACCCCATCTTTACTAAAAATACAAAAATATCTGGGCATTGTGGTGCACGCCTGTAATCCCAGTTACTCGCGAAGCTGAGGCAGGAGAATAGCTTGAACCCAGGAGGTGGTTGTTGCAGTGGGCCGAGATCATGCCATCGCACTCCAGCCTGGGCAAAAAGAGCGAAACTCTATCTCAAAAAAAAAAAAAGATTCTTTGTGCACCACTCCTATGTTATGTCACCAGACCCCACTCACCCACCTTGCCTACTCATCTGGATCTGCTGTGGTAGCACTTTCTCTAATTTTTTATAATTTTAAAGCAAATCAGTTGTGTTTCTAGTTGACTGCCTTGACCTTCAGCAGTTCTTACTGAAAAAATATATGCCATTAAGGTAATTCACAAAGCTCGTGGGCAATTTTGGACGTAAGCAGTTGTATGCATTTTGGTAGAATACCATGTCTTCATTAAAATTGTATTAAGATGACAGAGAAAAAATAAGTCAGTTATACTCATCTTGGCAATGACTTACCCTGAGAAAAAGCTCAGCATTTTCTAGGCAAATTACTAATTATGACAGAGTAAATTGTTGGGTCACAGGATGCTTCATGAAATTGAAAGAAAAAAAGATAACCCTCATTGATTTTCTTACCATAAGATATTAGATTTAGTATAAAGCTTTCCTTCCTTCTTTATGACAGTGGACAAGAGCTATCTGTATCCTACTTTACTGTTTACATAGTTTATACAACTGGAATTAGTGTCAACATGTATAGGCAGAAAAAGCAACAGCTCTTATAGATAACCATTCCTCTATCTCTCCAACAAAGCAGCAAGGGTATAGAAATTGAAACTGAAACATATTCGAGTCCATTAGGAGGCCTGTGCTTTAAGGCTTAAGAGACACTAAAGGATTTCTGAAGCAGAGAAGCGACTTTGTAAATCTGATGTTTCTATTAGTTGTAATTTTCTTTAAATAGTCTCCCATTTAATTTTCTCTCTTCTGCATGAGCAGTAATTCAGTGACAACTTTTTCAATCCACATAGGTATATTTAGGCATGCTGAGGAATAAAGCTGCTTATGGCTCATAGCGTAGGCTGCTAACCAGTGCCTCGAACTGCTTTCAGAATTTACTTTTCCATTAATAAGTCCTTTCACACCATGGAAACCATGCAGGGGGTTTGTAGAGAGAATGTTTTTTTTTCTTATGAAAGAGTCTGAGTCGAGCATAGCTATGAAGGACTAGATAAATGAACTGAAACCAGTAGCTACATGAGACGTTTTGTAAAGTAAATCAACACAGTGGGAGTTCCCTCTCCTCAACTGATCTCAAACTTATTTGAGAATTTTTTCTTTTATCCATCAACATTTTTTCAAATATATTTTTCAACATTGCTCTCTGTTTGTATAGAAAGCCTGTCTCCTGTTAAGTGTGTTTGTTTTCACTGTATCCTGTCTTCTCAAGAGAAGGTTGGAGAGAAGCAAGGCAGAGGCATATTAAGAAAAGGTCTCCGGATCAATTTTGAGTGCAAAATAAGGATAAAATGAGAATGAAGGAACCCAAGGTTTTTTCTAGTTTATCTCTTTCTTTCATTCATTAATTCATTCATCCTCATCATTCAATGAGTCAGTCAGTCAACATATATTTATTTGGTCCCTGCTATGTGTCAGGAACTCTTGAAGACACTAAGTGGGCAGATAAAGAAGCCAGGAATGGCCACTGTCCCTGGAAAGCTTGAAGTTTGCCTTTATAGCTAACTGGTTGAATGCTTTTAAAAAAGTAAGTTAATCTTTCTCTACTTCAATTTCCTCATATGTAAAGAGATGGCTTATTAGATGACCTGATTCTGTGATTCCAGGGCTTAATTAGCTATTAAACCCTGATATGGCCAACTCAAATCTAAACTTTGAATTTAAAAAAAAATGAACTTCTGCTCCCACAATATCCTCTCATTTCCAGACCTTACACTTCCAAGGAGAGTTTAAAACTTTTGGTAAGAATGTATTCAGGTTTCACTATCAGGATATCTTTCACATATTTCACTTAAATTCCGTATTTTTTATGTTCTATTTTTTTACTGGCTGGTCAACATTATTTGCTTAAGGCTTAGGGGTAGGAGTAGCTGTAACTTCTTTTTGGAAAAGAAGTTCTGTCACCGTAAGCCACAATAGAGGTAACATGTGTTGATCCAGCTACCCTGTGCCAGGCCTGCAGCCTGGCATTTGTAAGTTATAACCAAGCTTCCATTTAATCCTAATGGTAACATATTTAGCTGAGATCCTTTAACAAACAACGGATGAAACCAGTATTTGAGCCCAGGTCCTCTGTTTCTAGAGCCAGCACTTTTAACCATTATTGTATATTCAGGTGGGGAAAGACACCCAGAGGAGGTGATATTTTGGGAATGAGTGACCAACTATTCTTGTGTGCCAAAGACTGTGCTGATATTATCATGGGAGGTCTTGGATACTGGGAAAGCCCAAGCAAGCTGGGGAGAAAGGGTCCTTAGTTGTTAGACTGGTGCAAAAGTGATTTTGGTTTTTCTCATTACTTTTAATGTTTAAAATGGAAATAACTGAACACATTTAAATGAGTATCCATCCTGTGAGGCTTAGAAAAATTTTAATGACCACTTTGCAGAAATGTGTTTTCCATTGTGGTATTTTGAAATAAAAGATTTTATTTTAGTAATGAAGAGGCACAAGTCGCCCTTATATAGTTGAAATAAATGCTGTACTTTGTTTTATAACAGCAAAATTTCAGGAGGCAATAAAATGGTAAAACCAAAAAAATTTTCCTATACTGGTCTGAAAGTCTCCATTTAAGACTCTAAAAAGCCATTTTAATAATAATTTTTAAAGTAAAATTTTCAAAGAGAATAATGATATCATAATATTAGAGAAACATAACCAGAATATTAAAAATTTGAATATATTCAAAGGAAATTGAATAAAAAATAGTAACTCAAAAAAGAGAAAAAATACATTTCAAATGGAGATTTATTAATTATGGTTCTATTTGCATGGTAACATCGGAATAGTATTTGAGAATTTTTGTCAAATATTTAAATAAATAGCATATAAAGTTATGCTTTTGGAAATTACTTTGAAGCTATCAGTTTTATAGTAATACTTGGCACTTTGAAGTTTTAATCTTTTAGTTTTTAAAATCAATTTTTATTTTATATATAGTGAGTACATATGTAGGTTTGTTATACGAGGATATTGAGTGATGCTGAGATTTGGGATATGAATGATCCCATCACCCACATGGTGAGAATAATACCTGACAGGCAGTTTTTCAGCTTCCCTCACTCTCCCCTTTGGAAGTCAGCAGTGTCTATTGTTCCCAAATTTATATTCATGTGTGCTCAGTGTTTAGCTTCTACTTACAAGTGAGAACATTAGTATTTGCTTTTCTGTTCTTGAGTTAAATCACTTAGGATTATAACCTCCAACTGCATTGCAGTGAGGACGTGCAATATTTATATTTCTGTGTCTGCAGTATCTTATTTAATGTTATGATATTCAGTTTCATCTATCAGTAAGATTGCTGGATCATACTGTAGTTCTATTTTTAGTTTTTTCGGGAAACTCCATACTGGTTTCCATAAGGGCTGTACTACTTTAAATTCTTACCCATAGTGTATGAGCATTCCCCTTTCTCCACATTCTCACAAACATTTGTTTTTTTCTTTATTATTTTTAATAGTAGCCATTCTAACTGGGATGAGATGATATCTCATTATGGTTTTGATTTATGTCTTCCTGAAAATTAGTGATGTTAAATATACATTTTTTCATATACCTTTTGGCTACTTGTATGTTTTCTTTTGAAAAATGTCTATTCATGTCTTTGCCCATTAAAATTTTTTTTTTTTGTTATTGAGTTGTTTGTGTTCCTGATATATTCTAGTTATCAATCCATTGTTAAATTAGTAATCTGCAAATATTTTCACCTGTATAATAGGTTGTTGCTTCACTTTGTTGTTTGTTTCCTTTGCTGTGTAGATGCCTTTTAGCTTGATATAACCCCATTTATCTGTTTTTACTTATTTTCCTGTGTTTTTGAGGTCTTACCGAAAAAATCTTTGCCCAGATCAATGCCCTGTAGCATTTCCTCAATGTTTTCTTTCAAAATTTTCATAGTTTCAGGTCTTACATTTAAGTCTTTAATACAGTTTGAGTTAATTTTTGTTTGTGGTAAACAATGGAGATGTAGTTTCATTCTTTTGCATATGGATATCCAGATCTGCATCACCATTTAATAAAGAGACTGTCCTTTCCTCAGTTCATATTCTTTGTATCTTTGTCAAAATGAGTTGAGTTTAAGTTCGTGGATTTATTTCTTAGTTCTCTATTCTATTTTGTTGGTCTGCGTGTCTGTTTTTATGTGGTATCATGCTGTTGAGGTTCCTGTAGCTTCGCAGTATAATTTGAAATCAGATAGTATGGTGCCTCCATCAGGATTGCTTTAGCTATTTGAGTTCTATTGTGGTTTCATACAAATTTTAGAATTGTTTTCTCTATCTCTGTGGTGAATGTCATTGGTATTTTGATAGGGATGATATTGAATCTGTAGATTACTTTTGGTAATATAGACATTTTAATAATAGTTCTTCTAATACGTAAGCATGGGATATCTTATATGTTTTTCTGCCCTTTTCAATTTCTTTCATCAGTGTTTTATAGTTTCCCTTGTAGAGATAATTCACTTCTTTGGTTATATTTATTTCTAAGTATTTTGTACGTTATTTTTTTTAGCTATTATACATGGGGATAGCTTTCATATATATATATATATATATATATATATAATTGCACTTTAGGTTCTGGGGTACATGTGAAGAACATGCAGGATTGTTGCATAGGTACATAGCAATGTGGTTTGCTGCCTCCATCCCCATCACCTATATCTGTCATTTCTCCCCATGTTATCCCTCCCCAACTCCCTACCCTCTGCTGTCCCTCCCTTAGTCCCCCCAAACAGACCCCAGTGTGTGATGCTCCCCTCTCTGTGTCCATGTGTTCTCACTGTTCAACACCCACCTATGAGTGAGAATATGTGGTGTTTGATTTTCTGTTCTTGGGTCAGTTTGCTGAGAATGATGGTTTCTAGGTTCATCCATGTCCCTACAAAGGACATGAACTCATTGTTTTTTATGGCTGTGTAGTATTCCATGGTATATATTTGCCACATTTTCCCTGTCCAGTCTATCATTGATAGGCATTTCGGTTGGTTCCAAGTCTTTGCTATTGTAAACAGTGCCGCAATGAACATTCGTGTGTATGTGTCCTTATAATATAATGATTTATAATCCTTTGGTTACATATCCAGTAATGGGATTACTGGATCAAATGGAATTTCTATTTAGGTCCTTGAGGAATCACCATACTGTCTTCTACAATGGTTGAACTAATTTACACTTCCACCAACAAGGGAAACTATAAAACACTAATGAAAGGAATTGAAGAGGGCAGAAAAACCTGTAAGATATCCCATGCTTTTATATTATAAGAATTATTATTAAAATGTCTATACTAACAAAAGAAATCTACAGATTCAATATCATTCCTACTTCTCCACATCCTCTCCAGCATCTGTTGTCTCCAGATATTTAATGATTGCTATTCTAACTGGCGTGAGATGGTATCTCAATGTGATTTTGATTTGCATTTCCCTAATGACCCTTGATGTTGAGCATTTTTTCATGTTTGCTAGCCTCTTATATGTCTTCTTTTGAAAAGTGTCTGTTCATATCCTTCACCTACTTTTGAATGGGTTTGTTTGTTTTTTTCTTATAAATCTGTTTTAGTTCTTTGTAGATTCTGGATATTAGTCTTTTGTCAGATGGGTAGGTTGCAAAATTATTTTCTCATTTTGTTGGTTGCTGGTTCACTCTAATGATTGTTTCTTTTGCTGTACAGAAGCTCTGGAGTTTAATTAGATCCCATTTGTCTATTTTGGCTTTTGTTGCCAATGCTTTTGGTGTTTTAGTCATGAAGTCCTTGCCTATGCCTATGTCCAGAATTTCTGGGACACATTTAAAGCAGTGTCTAGAGGAAAATTTATAGCAATAAATGCCCATATGAGAAGCAAGGAAAGATCTAAAATCGATAACCTATCATCAAAATTGAAAGAGCTAGAGGAGCAAGATCAAAAAAACTCAAAAGCTAGCAGAAGGCAAGAAATAACTAAGATCAGAGCAGAACTGAAGGAGACAGAGACACAAAAATCCTTCAAAAAATTAATAAATCTAGGAGCTGTTTTTTTGAAAAGATCGACAAAATAGACCACTAGCCAGATTAATAAAAAAGAAAAGAGAGAAGAATCAAATAGATGTAATAAAAAATGATAAAGGGGATGTCACCACCGATTCCACAGAAATACAAACTACCATAAGAGATTACTATGAACAACTCTGTGCACATAAACCAGTAAACCTGGAAGAAAAGGATAAATTCCTGGACACTTGCACCCTCCCAAGGCTAAACCAGGAGGAAGTTGAAACCCTGAATAGACCAATAACAAGGGCTGAAGTTGAGGCAGCAATGCATAGACTACCAACCAAAAAAGCATAGGTCCAGATGGGTTCACAGCTGAATTCTACCAGATGTACAAAGAGAAGCTGGTACCATGCCTTCTGAAACTATTCCAAACAATTCAAAAAGAGGGAATCCTTCCCAAATCATTTTATGAGACCAACATCATCCTGATACCAAAACCCAACAGAGACTCAACAAGAGAAGAAAACTTCAGGCCAATATTCATGATGACCATAGGTGCAAAAATCTTCAATAAAATACTGGCAAACCATGGCAATAGCACATCAAAAAGCTTATCCATCATGATCAAGTAGGCTTCATCCTGAGGATGCAGGCTGGTTCAACATACGCAAGTCTATAAATGAAATTCACCACATAAACAGAACCAAAGACAAAAACCGCATGATTATCTCAATAGATGCAGAGAAGGCCTTGGACAAAATTCAACAACCCTTTATGCTAAAAACTCAATAAACTAGGTATTGATGGAACTTATCTCAAAATAATAAAAGCTATTTATGACAAACCCACAGCCAATATCATACTGAATGGTCAAATACTGGAAGCATCCCTTTGAAATCTGTCACTAGACAAGGATGCCCTCTCTCACCACTCCTATTCAATATAGTATTGGAAGTTCTAACCAGAGCAATCAGGCAAGAAAAAGAAATAAAGGGTATTCAATTAGGAGAGGAGGAAGTCAAATTGTCTCTATTTGCAGACAACATGATTGTATATTTAGAAGATCCCATTGTCTCATCCCAAAATCTCCTTAACCTGATCAGCAACTTCAGCAAAGTCTCAGGATACAAAATCAATGTGCAAAAATCACAAGCATTCCTATGCACCAATAACAGACTTAAAGAGAGCCAAATCAAGAATCAACTGCCATTCACAGTTGCTACAAAGAGAATAAAATACCTAGGAATACAACTAACAAAGGATGTAAAGGACCTCTTCAAGGAGAACTACAAACCACTGCTCAAGGAAATAAGAGAGGACACAAACAGATGGATGAACATTCCATGCTCATGGTTAGGAAGAATTAATATTGTGAAAGTGGCCATACTGCCCAAAGTAATTTATAGATTCAACACTATCCCATCAAGCTGCCTGTGACCCTCTTCACAGAACTGGAAAAAAACACCTTCATATGGACCCAAAGGAGAGCCTGCATAGCCAAGTCAGTTCTAAGCAAAAAGAACAAAGCTGGAGGCATCATGTTGCCTGACTTCAAACTATATTCCAAGGCTACAGTAATCAGAACAGCAGGGTACTGGTACCAAAACAGAGATATAGACCAATGGAAAAGAACAGAGGCCTTGGAGGCAATGCCACACATCTACAACCATCTGATCTTTGACAAACCTGACAAAAACAAGCAATGGGGAAAGGATTCCCTGTTTAATAAGTGGTGTTGGGAAAACTGGCTAGCAGTGTGCAGAAAGCAGAAACTGGACCCCTTCCTGACACCTAACAGTAAAATTAACTCCAGATGGATTAAAGACTTAAACATAAGACCTAACACCAATAAAAACTCTAGAAGAAAACCGAGGCAAAACCATTCAGGACATAGGCATAGGCAAGGACTTCATGGGGATAGCTTTCTTGATTTCTTTCAGATTAATTCCTGTTAGCATATGGAAATGCTACTGATATTTGTATGTTGATCTTGTATTTTGTAACTTTACTAAATT
>CAUYLG010011917.1:0-14984 GCA_963573385.1 Cacajao melanocephalus
GCTTTTTTGCCCGGGAATCTCCTGGCCTGGCTCCCTGTTTCAGACCCCTTTTTAATCAGATGAATGGGCGATTCTGCCTTCCCGAAGCTCCGCTTGCCAGCTAGAAGGGAGACCCAGACTAGTGTATTTTGTACGGAGAACTGCCATGCGGGGGCACCGGCAAAACCGCCCAGCCGGCCGAAAGAGCCGCACTGGCAACCCATAGGGCTCCTCCGCCTGGGAATCTCCTAGTCTGTGGGCAATAAAAATCCATCTGGAAATGTGGCGTCCACTCACCCTCTGCGCTTTCACTGGGAGCTGCAATCCTGAGCTGTTCCTAGTTGGCCATCTTGGATCTCACCCCCCTATTTTTTTAATTATTTTAAAAAATTTTTTGCTCGTTTAAGTAATTACTGTTTTGATTTTCTTTTTGTGTGTGTCTGTGTGTGTGTGAAGATTGTGCTGTGGCTCATTCAGTATCAGATCATAACAAAAACTGTAGCAAGTACTTCCTTTACTTTTAAACCCCAAGTTTATTTTGCAGTTTACATACAAATGATACACATGTTCAAGATTGAAATGTTTTTTTCCTTTCTTCTTCTGTCCCCCTTCTCTTCTTCATATAAAAATATAACAGGCCAGGCATGGTGGCCCACGCCTATAACTCTTTGGAAGGCTGAGGCAGGCAGATCACGAGGTCAGGAGTTTGAGACCAGCCTGGTCAACCTAGTGAAACCTCTTCTCTACTAAAAACACAAAAATTAGCCAGGTGTTGTTGCAGGCGCCTATAATCCCAGCTACTCAGGAGGCTGAAGCAGGAGAATTGCTTGAACGCGGGAGATGGAGGTTGCAGTGAGCCGAGATCCTGCCACTGTACTCCAGCCTGGGTGACACAGCCAGACTCTATCTCGAAAAAAAAAAAAAATTAACAAATAAAAATATATCCTGGGACAAGACCAGCATTTTAACTATGTGCTCTTTTAGATTAAACTTTCTTGCTTATTTGAAATCTATGCTATCACATTCATTAACCTTAAATAATTTAATAATGTGTTAGGTTAAGATGTGTTTTTAGTGTGATTCACATATTCTGTATATGACCCTACACTGTAAATGTGGCTTATGTAACTCATTGGCAGTGTTTCAAAGGGAGTAATTTTTCTTACATAATCACTAAAGTAAAGGAGATCAAGAAGGTTGAAGTAAAATCTCAAAGGATTTTCCCTAGAAGATGGACATTAGCATTTACCTAAGGAAAATAAAAAGATACTTTCCAGTACAAACATTCTTACTGTCCCATTATTTGGGTTAGGCTGAAGGTCACTGCATAAGCTTTGTGTATATAAAACATGTATTTCTTTTATGGGAAGTCTATCATTGTATTTATGATACTTGACCTATATCACCAGCACAATAGAAGAGCTTTATTGCAAATAAAAAATAGCATTCTGTATTGTGAAATCGTTGAGGTTTTTAAGTTAAGTAGAGGATGAGCATGTGCACATATGTTGACACATAAAGAAATGTAGACTCCTAGGTCTAAAGAGATTTTTAGATTTTATTAATTTATAAATGACTTTAGTAGTGGTCACATCAAGCTCCAAAAGACCATCAAAGAGACTCTCAATGCTCTTATCTGACCTGGTGCCTTTGCAGGTTTTTGTAATTGTTTTAACAGCGTTATCACATTCAGGTTTCTTCATGAATCTCCATCAGCTGTTTCCATTTTTACCTGCGCACACTTTTTCTCTCAGTCTAACTTGTTGGGCAGACCTCATTAATGTCTTCCCAGCTCTCTCTGCTCATTTTTACCACTTCTTATCTTCAATAAAACTCTCCAGATCTTGAATGACTTTTTCACTTTTATTTTTCACTAAGCAAGTTGTAATGATATTTTACTCATTTAAAAATTCGAAACAGTATGGCCAGCAATAGCTAACAAAATGGGTTATAAATAAAATGGAATCTATTCAAGCCTAGAACTTTCATTTACTTAATGTCAAACTGATAATACCATGGAATTCTCCCAAACCAACCCTGTGAATTTTTTTCTGTAATATTTTGTTTTTTTTTTTTTTTTTTTTTTTTGGAGACAGAGTTTCGCTCTTGTTGCTCAGGCTGGAGTGCAATGGAGATATGTAAGTCTCTTTCATACTAAATCTTTGATATGTTTGTATTTTATATTTTCCCATCTCAATTTAGACACTGGATTTTAATTGAAAACCGTTAGTTCATGTTCAGATTTCATTAAATTTACAACAGAAAAATGTATCATATACCCAAGTTCTTTAAAACATACTTAACAGTTCACCAATAACTGAATCAAGCGTCAATTTTTAAATTAAAATTGAGATAATTTCAAATACAGTTAACATTTCAGTCACACTAGCTACATTTCATGCTTTATTTGGCCAAGGGCCACCGTATTGTACAGCACAGGTCAAAAGTCCTTAGTATGGTGATCAACAAGACCCTCTATCATCTGGCCTCCCATAAATTGTGACCTCATTTCTTTCCATTCTCCTGATCATATACTGCACTCAAGCACTCTAGATTTCCTACTCTTTCTGGAATACAGCAGGATGTTTGTATTAGCTGACTACAATGCCCTTTCCTCAAATATCCTCATGGGTTGCCATCACAACTTCCTGTCTTTGCTTATATGTCCCTTTATCAGAGAGAGCTTCCATCTCTACCACCCTTACCGTGCTTTATTTGTCTCATAATACTAATTTTCTCCTTGTATTAGGGTTCTCTTAGAGGGACAGAACTAATAGGATATATATCCTATTAACTTACATGATTACCAAGTCCCACAATAGGCTATCTGCAAGTTGAGGAGCAAGGAGAGCCAGTCTGAGTCCCAAAACTGATGAACTTGGAGTTCGATGTCCTAGGGCAGGAAGCATCCAGAACTGGAGAAAGATGTAGGCTGGGAGGCTAGGCCAGTTTCTCCTTTTCATATTTTTCTGCCTATTTTGTATTCACTGGAAGCTGATTAGATTGTGCCCACCAGATTAAGGGTGGATCTGCTTTCTCCAGCCCACTGACTCAAATGTTAATCTCTTTTGGCAACATTCACACAGACACATCCAGGATTAATACTTTGTAGCCCTCAATCCAATCAAGTTCACATTTCTGTTATCATCTGTCTCTTTTCACTAGAATATAAGCACTATGAAGACAGGAACATATGCTTACTGCTGCATCTTCAGTAATTGGTGAACAGCAGATGCTCAAGTATTTGCATAATAAGAAATGTCATTTATAGCTTCTAATTATTAATAAGTCCCGTGTATGTGTGTGTGTGTGTGCATGCATGCACACATGTGTGCACTACTGCTCCCCCTCTTCCTCTTTCTTCTTTTTCTTTACTTCTCATTTTAATCATCCATATTAAGGACCGCTTCCTCTTACCCTAATTCTTATCAATATCCTACTATTTTTCTTCCAAATTCAAATTTTTACTAATGGGTCAGTGGGTGAGAAACACTTTCACTTCAAACATGGGCTATGTCGACCTTAATGTCACATAAATATTCTTAAGAATTAAAAACTCTTGACAAGAAGTATTTAGGTCTTGGGTTAAACAACAGTATAGCCCACACATAAGTTTCACCATACATAGAGGATAAGTGATATTGATATAAACAATGAATTATCTCCCACTTATTCTGTTAGACATAAATCAGTTACTCCTAAAATAGAGCTTATCTATGACTCTGTAATAGATAATAATTACAACCTCATGCATTATATGTATTTCGGAACTATTGGCATAATGAATACTTGGCTCAGAAGACATCATATCAGCTTTGAAAATTATATCCACAGTATTAAAATAGGGATTAAATCATCAATAGCTATACTAGTAATTTATCAATCAAAAAAACTTAGATCACATTTATAAATATTTATCATAAACACTGGTGATTTATATAATGCAAATTTTAAATTATAACAAAGTACCCATAACTATGGGAAAAGTAATTATGATTTTCAGAGAGCGCTCTTCTGTTTTTAACTATATCTTCTACAATCTTCTTTCTGATGCATTCCATTGATACCATGGAAACTCATAAAAACTGTTTTAATAAATAAAACTAATCTTAAAAATGTTTATCATTTTAAGGTAAGTTTAGGTATTCCAATACCTCTTGTCATATTGCAAGATTCTTGCCCTTGGAGGTAACTTTCTCATTTGTCCATTTACTTAACAATACCTGCAGTTAAGCTTCCTAGTGCTCAACAGGATAATGCCTTCCTATAGCTAACACTGCCTTTGTTATTTCAGGATGGGTTTCTCTAATGCTTTCTAATTAAATCTCTATTTGAAGACTCTCGAGGGAGTCGGGTCATAAAGCTGCTCATTTGTGGTGAAATTGAGCATATGGAATGTGTAATGTTGGTCTCATAGTTCGTGGAGTAGCTCACTATTTGCTTCAGGTTTGAATTCAAGATCCAGATAAACTTCATTTTAACATAGCTCACACATAACTGGATTAAGTGGAAAATTAGGTTATATAAAGAATTGAAACTCTGCATTATATTTCTTAGCATTACCCATGTAGTTTCTAATGTACCCTTCCCCCACGTCTCCATCTGGTAAACTTCTAGTGATCCCATAAAGACCAGAAATATTTCCATTTTCCTTTGAAAACCTTTGCAGTTTTCACAGGCAGTTAGTGGTGTCTTACTCTGATATACCACAGCCTTTCCTTCATGGCTCTATGTGTAACAACCCAGACACTTGTAATAGCCCTCTGATCTATTTCTACCACCTACAAACCTAGGAATTATTCTTGACTCCTTGTTCTCCCTGCATTCTCCCCTAATCAGTCACCAACTATTTTGCATTTTATCCTCAGTAAGTATGGTAGAAAGAATAATGGCTCTCTACAGATGCCCACATTCTAATATTTACTACTTAATCTTGGGCAAACTCTGTAACCCTTGTGCTTTAAGTTTGCCATATGTAAATTGAAGATTATAAAAGTACACTACTACCTGCTTAAAAGGGTTGTGGGGATTCAATGAATGTATACACCTAGAAGAGTGTGTGGCAGGAACTAAGCACTCAAAAATGTGATTACTGTAAGTTACAGTTCTTTACCTGCATTTTCTCATTTGAGCCTTACAAAACTCTATAAAGTGAGTATTAACAGTATTTCCAATTGCAGGTGAGGACGTTGAGGCTTAGAGAAGACGAATAACTGTGGGATCACTTGGAGGAGGGTCAGAGGTTGGGTACCCAGCAACTGGGCTCTAAGACATACTGGTTTACAATATTTATTTGGATGATAACATAATTGTTGTTTAATCAATTTAGAAAAGATTTTTGTTGAAATTTGAGATAAATTTCCCATATCAAAATGCTAAACCTTTGTATATGTAACAAGCCAATATCTCTTAAAGAACTGGAGATTTGGAGACAGGGGAAGGACAATTGTAAATTCTCTACCATAATAATGACACTAAGCTATTTACATTTAAGGAGAATTGGACTCAGATAAAGAACATACTCTTTATGGGCTCAAAGTGAAATGAGTCAGTCTGATATTCAAATTCAATCCTTTCTTAGATCTATAGCATAACAGAATTATACACATTAAGACATTAGTAGCTTAGATATGTTACATAAAGTTTGCAAGAACCAATTAAACATATTTCTTTTAAGTAAAAAGTAGCCAAGCACTTTTAGGTAAGAAACTGATATTGAAGTAAAGTTATTCCAAGAAAAAAAAGAAGTGGGCCTAAGTACTGTAAACCAAAAATAAAATTTAAGCCTCCAACCAACTGAATAGACCCTGTCTTGGCCAAGGAGATTCCCCTCAAAACCTGAAAAACTAGTTTGGGCCATGGTGGGAAGGGAGGGGCTTGGACATACCTCATTATACCTTCCTCCCTTTGGAGTTTAGGCATAACTGGTCAGCATTAATATTAAAACAGGTATCTGAAGACTGACAAACAGACTCTTTGTAGCAATAAGATGACAAATTTCAATCTGATTCTGGTATAATATCACGTGACAGATGGCAGGCCCTGAAGGAAGTCAATGTATTTTACCCCAAATTACATTTCTTTGACATATTTTGAAACGGCCCCTGCAAAGCTGTCACTTGTGATGGAAATTTACATTCTGTAGAGAATCTTCCTTTACTAGGTATTTTCAGGAGAGTTTGACACCTTTTAAGGTTCAACAAGTGACATTCATATGTATTCTCTCTGAAGCCTTCTACCTAGAGGCTTCATCTATATGACAAAATCCTTCATTTCCATAATCTCCTTCACCTTATCTTAACTCAAGCTGACTTCAACTCTTCAAGAAGAGCTTAACTTTTTCAACCAATTGCAAATCAGGAAATCTTTGAATCTACCTGTGACCTGGAAGCCCTGTGCAGCCCCTACCCACTTCTAGACATCCTGCCTTTCCAGGCCAAACCAATGTATATCCTACATGTATCGATTTATGTCTTTATCTGTGACTTACATGTCCCTAAGATGTATAAAATCAAGCTGAAACCCAACCACCTTGGGCACATGTTCTCAGTACCTCCTAAGGCTGCATCCCAGCCATGGTCCTTAATCTTGGAAAAATGAATCTCTAAATTAATTAAGATCTGTCTCAGATACTTTTTGGTTTACAGTACCTTGGACCTGTTATAGTAAACCCCAAGTTTCTCTTCAAAGTATCAGTATGTCAGTATGTTCAGCTCTCTTATTCTTTAATTCTCTATTTTAAAGTTTAACTTCCTTGTAGTTCCAGTAAACAACCTTCTCCACTGGTTCTAATCAGTAGTTCACATCTGTTCCCCTGGCCCCTGGCTCTGTCCTGACTCATCCCGGTCACCTGCTCCCATCACCTGCTCCCGTCACCTTCTTTGATCTAGGTCACCCCTGGCTACCTGCTCTGACCTGCCCATAATTGTCCTTCCCACCAGACCACCCAGCCTGCCACTCCAGCTTGGACCCCCGCTCTCTTCAAAATAGCCAATCGGGATTAGTCTAGCTTGTGCAGTCTAACCCTAGCCAACAGGGGAATGACACAGCAGTAGGGACGACCCCAGTCAGGGGTCCCCCCTTGTCCAAGCATGTGGCTGCATTGTTCCATCTGTGAGCCACACTATTCTATAGAAGTAAACTGCCTTGCTGAGAGAATTTATCTTCAAGTGCTATTTATTTTGTGGCATCGACATTTTACTTACAACACTATTATTTCTCAAAATTTGCATTTGTTCTTAACTAGCATATTTTACTCTATCTTTATGAACTTTCACTTGAACACATGTATACAAAATGTTCTAAACTTCAAATTCATGAGTTAAGGCTAATGTGAGACCCAGCAGGTCAAGGACTATAAACTATGTTTTTATTTCCAGCACCCTGCTGGCTTATTTATTTATTAATTCCACAAATACTCATCTCATTATGGGCTGAGAACTGTCCTTAGGTCTTGGAATATGAAAAAGACCAAGACAATAAAAGATAGAGTTTAGATTCCAGTCAGGAAAGATAAGCATTAAACAAGTAAATGAAAAATTGGTACATAATATTACTGAAAAAAAATCAAATAAATGATTGTTGAGTCAATACTTCAAGTTTACAGTTGTTAATCATGTTTTGCTTTCTCTATATTTTATGTGATTATGATTTTGGAAAATAATTTTGAAAGTATTTTTATTTTTCAGATAGAAGAACTGAGAAATTTATGGAGTAAACCATCCAAGTTTACATATCTAATTGCTGATAAGATAAAAAAGAAAACATGTCTTCAGATTATTCAGTATAAATCTCATGCAATGTTTATAATAATTGTCAAAATTATCTTTACATATAAAACCTGTACATATGCACATTCAGACATACACATTATAAGACACACACGTGGCAAAAATTTTAGTGGGCTATATCTATGCCTACACTGTGACTTTAAAAATCAATAGCTATTATGACATGATAGCATGTCCTAGGCCATATTCAAAGTCTATTCTTCTAGAATTACAATTTTAGGAGCCAAATGCAATTTAAATAAAAGTGGTTGGTAGCAAGGAGAAAGAATTATAGATTATATATAATTTTTCCTTGCTTGTCCAACACTGTTTTTGATTTAAGATTTTTAGTTCAATTCCCATTCAAATGATATGTAATTAACAGATTTGGATCTTTATTTGAAAATGCTCAATTTTTTGTTTGAAATCCAAGAGGAAGAAAACAAAAATCAGATATTAAATAACTCTGGAAACCAACCAAATGCCTACAGCTTCAGAGGAATGTACTAACTACAGATGATAGAAAGTCTTTGAAGACAAAACATTTGTGGACTGCCTATTCTCCATCCAGCTACAAGTAATATAGAAAAAAACAATTTAGTCTTCTACTTTCTGCCCAGTAATTTAGAGAAACATATTAGTACCAATGAGAAAGCTGAGTAACCATCCTTCTATCCTGGGGAGAATAGCTCCATGTCACCCTTCTTTCCCCTCCCTCTCCACACTCTGATGCCCAAGATTGCCAAATGGATTTCTCCAGTTGCTGTATCATTGTCGAAATTGAAGCTCCCAGAAAGTCTCCATTAAGGTCCAGTAGATCTGTGGGAGATGCAGCTGGCTAGATACTAGAACTTGCCAAGCTATTGGGAATAATACTTGTGCTCCAGCTATAAATCTAAGAAGATTTTATCAGCTCTCAAGTGGACAAGGAGTGGGGCCACAGGCAAACCATATTTCCTCTCAGCTGACAAATTCTGGGGTTAGATCTCTCTGAAGAAAAGTAAACAGGAGACAACAACAAGATGTGTGAAATTTTGGAATTACATGATAAAAGGGAACAGCATAATTGTAAAAGTTAATAGGAGGTAATCAGAATAAATAAACTTCAAAAACTGGACCAGTGAGTTAACGAAGATGAGGCACCCATGAAACTGGAGCAGAAAGTCATAGGAGAATTACAGAGATAAAATACAATGGGAGAATCTTTTTAAAAATCAAATAAATGATATCTCATTGTAGTTTTGATTTATATTTCTCTGTTGATTAATGGTTATAAAAAGGTAGAAGGAATGAATAAGACCTATGATTTGATGGCACAACAGAGTGACCATAGTCACTAATAACTGAATTGTACATTTTAAAATAAAGAGTGTAATTGAATTGCTTGTAACTCAAAGGATAAATGTTTGAGGGGATGGATACCCCGTTCTCTATGATGTGCTTATTACATATTGCATGCCTGTATCAAAATATCTTATGGACCCCATAGACATATATATCTACAGAATTTACCATTATTGTATTTTGTGTAACCACAAAAATCCAAAGAAAAAAAGAAAATTAAAAAATCAACAAAATAGGATGCAAAGGTGACAAAACTGAGATAAAAAAGGGAACAATGAGAAAAAAAGTGAAAAGGTCTAAAAAAACCATGATGAAATCCTTATTGGCAGCTATCAGTAACAGAGTTGATGTTCTAAAGAAAACAAAAATGGAACAAAGAAAATACTGAGGACAAGTTTTGTTTTGGAGGAAGGAGAATAGGAACTCAACTAAAAATAATATATTTTCTTGAGACAAAGAGTCTAAGTTCGGAATGAAAACAACAATGAAGTTATAATTAGAAAAAGCCTAATGCAAATCACAAAAAGAAAAAAACAAACAAAACCATGCAAATAATTTTTTTAAAAACTCTCTTCTAGTTTCCATGTAAAATCAATGAAACAACACACACATCTCATCCATTTCACTCCATCATGGCCCCAAAGGTTGTGTTCCCTGAGATAGGAAAATAAGAAGTTTTAAAATTAAAGGTACAGGAGTAAGTTAAGAGTGGAGGCCTTTCTGTTTGGGGTTACAATGTGCTTGTGTGTGTGTGTGTGTGTATGTATGTGGACCCATGAAGTCTGGATAGTGATTGGAGGAGCGCTCAGAATCTTAGAAGAAGTAACATCACTGTCCACCGGCAGACTGCAGTGCGAGCTTCTAGATCAATACTGGTTGAGATAAACCAAATAATCTAAGCAGATATATTAGAAAAATCAGAAAGGGCCGGGCGCGGTGGCTCACGCCTGTAATCCCAGCACTTTGGGAGGCCAAGGCGGCCAGATCACGAGGTCAAGAGATCGAGACCATCCTGGCCAACATAGTGAAACCCCGTCTCTACTAAAAACTACAAAGATTAGCTGGGCATGTGGCACGCACCTGTAGTCCCAGTTACTTGGGAGGCTGAGGCAGGAGCATTGCTTGAACCCGGGAGGCGGAGGTTGCAGTGAGCTGAGCTCCTGCCACTGCACTCCAGTCTGGCACCTGGCAACAGAGCAAGACTCCATCTCAAAAAAAGAAAAAAAGAAAAGTCAGAAAATTATGTGACAATTATGTGTTCTAGTCCCTTCATCTGCAGTATCTCTACCTTGTTTTTAGGCCACCAGTGAGGGATTTCTTACTAAATGTTTTATTCTATCAGGATTCTACTCACCTGTCTTCATGAGATTGTATCAGCAATTGCTGCCTGTTTTCATATTGGCTATTTGTAGGATGATGGGGATAGGATGTTGTTCCATTCTAAATATTGAATTACGGTTATTGTCCTCCCTTATTAAACACATGAAGAAAGAAGCAGACGGAAGGAAGAAGAAAGAAGCAGACAAAAGCTAAAAGACAGGTAAGAAAAATATAGTGAGTAGAAAGCATGTACCAACAGAAAGCTAAGTAGTAGAAGTTATGAGAAGGAAGGAGAATCAGAGGAATTGGTTGCCTGCATTAGAGTAGTCACCTCAGGCCTGAAAGGGAAGGGAGAAAGTGGTACTTAGAACCTAGAGAGAGTAGCTGTCTGATGAGGGACCCTTGTCCAGAGCCATTCGCCATCATAGGGGGATGCAGTCAACCTCCAGCAGCACAGAATGGAGGCAGAAAGCCTGGGACATAAACTGGAGTCATCCTTCTTCTGCCCTCCTATCTCATACTAGTGCCTCCCTTAGGTAGAATCCAGCTTGAAACCAGAGCACAAGAAAGCCATTTACGGTCTGTATAAACCAAGTCAGTTTACCAGGGCCCAGGGCACTAGGGAAAAACAAAAAACAAAAAAATCCAAAGGCAACTTCAGCCCAACATAAGCAAGGAAAAAATCTGAATTATTGTGATGAAGAGAAAATCTTGCAAATACATATTTAGGGAAATAAAATATTTTACCTATAAGGATTGGAAGATTGGTTTCATATGTACCTTAGCACTGTCTTTTTAAGAAATTATTTACTTGAAGATTAGTGTGTGAGCTTCAGGCAATTCTTGAATTATAAAAGTTCATTTAAAATTTTATTACTATTTTGAATAAAATACTTGTTTTCTATGTAGAGGCCCTTTCACTGAATTCTTAAAGACGTTTAAAACCAAAAAAGTTCAGAAAGAGAGATCAGTCTAAATTCATATGAAAAGATTATGAGCAAAGAAATATATATTCTTTTGAATTGCTTTTACATAAGGTAGAAATAGAAGACAATCCTGAACATAAAGTATTTTAGAATATATGGTTTCAGTGACCTTGGAAAAACACTTCCGCCAACAAAACAGAACCAAGATAAAAAGCACAAACATAAGAATACCATGAGATAGAAAGCAGATAGAGATTATTTAAACTGATTAAACATAAGATTAAAATAATTGGCCTAATTATTATCTTTAAAATGCGATCATTAAAAATGTGTATAGTATTATGTAATTTAATAGCAATTATTTGTGTACAAGTGACACGTCTTTTGTAAGAACACTAAATTCATGTTGGGGAGGGAGAAGAGTATGGTAGTAGAAAGTAGGGGATAAAAATAAAGGGTTCTAATTTTATAGTCTTATAGAGAGAATAAGCAAAAGATGGCTTATTATTGATTAACTTGAGAAGTATATAATGGATAATGTTTTGAGAACTTGAAGGAAATCATTTTAATATTGCAAGTGCATGAATTACAAATCACTGTAGAATCAAAACATAGTTTACATAGTAAAAGAGAGAAAACAAATAGGTTAAAGAAATACAACCAAGCACATAGGTTATGGAAACATCTGTATAAAAGTAACATAGTCCCATATTTTTAAAAAATTCAACTATAAGCTGCTCTTAAGAAACACAATCTAGAAAAGTTAGAGCTTGGAAATTTAAGAATACACAAAAATTAATTAGGAACATATAAGTCATATGCATAGGCAATTACCATAATTTATGAAAAATTGAATTTAAGGAAAAATGCATTAAAAAACAACAAAGAGCTTTATTTCACAGTGAAAAGAAGCAATTCATTTAATAAATTTTTGTGTGATAAAAATCAAATTGTATAGCTCAAATATGAATACTGGAAATTTATAAAGATAGAAATGTGGAAGAGAATAATTAGTATGTTCTTAGCCTTTGAGAGATGTTAAATAAAAATAAGGATATGGAAAATTGTAATGTATTCCTAAAGTTAAAAAAGCGATATCAAACATTTTAATAAAAATATAAAATTTTGCTGAATTATATTTATAGTAATAGGTACAGAGCTACAAATTATGTTTATAGTAATAGGTACAGAGCTGAATTATATTTATAGTAATATTCAGATATAAAAACTGAATTCAAAGATATTATATCTGACTTTTCAAATTGTATAAGGATTGGTGGATGAGAGGTATAAGGAGGAAGGACTTGTAATTTGATTGTAAATTTTGTCTAGAAGAATAATAAATATTTGATGTAAAAATAAAATGTGTTATATATATTATGTTTTTAAAATGTATTAACATTTGCATCATATTGAAGTGTTACAATCTTAAAAATTATATGGTTCTGGTGTTATAATCAATAAACAGATCAGTACTAACCCAAAATATTTTTCTAATAATGTAAAATTTTAATAAAATTAGTGTTAACCACAGCAATCAATATTTGAGAAAAATGCACATGGCTACTTTGATTAGAAATGTGCCTAATTTTCTATATAATTATTTGTCATTTTCTTAATGATTAAACTATTTCCCAATCTCCCTTACAATTAGGCATAACCATATAACAGTTCTAGCCAGTGGCATACAAGCTGAAATATTATGCTCAAATTTATTTTGAGTGATTGTAAAGGGAACCAGCATGCCATTCTCCTATTTTCATTTTAATAGCGGGCTGAAAAATAGATGTAATGACTGGAGCTGAATCTGTCAACTCTGGTCAAGAAGCGAAAGCCAAATGTTGCGGATGGCAGAGAAAAAAAGAAAAAACAGAAGGAACTTGGCATCATAATGATTATGAACTCATCATCCTTCCTATGTTTCTCTCTTTAGTAACATCTAAGAGATATAAACTGCTATCTTGATCTTTGTTAAGTCACCATTTGTGGGTTTTCTCTCACTAAACGATACAGTATATCTCAATACTAGTTTCACTTTCTTTTTTTTAGCAAAAGAGCTGTATTTGTTTACACAGATTTTTACTGAAATCAGAATGTGAGCCAAAGTTCTGCGTAATAATAGAAGGCTTTGAGGTTTTAATATATTTTAAAATATTTTAGATATTTTTAATAATATAACAAATACTCAAGCTTGCCAAACTTTGAGAATAAAATATTTTAAATATTTTTGAATTTCTCAATATACTTCTTGCTTATCTCCTTTTTCTCTTTCATCTACTATAACCACAGTCTCAAGGGAAATAACTATTCTAAATTTGGTGTTCACCATTCCCATGATCATCTTTCACTAAAAAGATTGACAGTATTTTATTTTTATATTTTTAAAATTTAATATATAAGGTATCATGTTGTATGTATTCTTCTGCAGTTGCTTTCTCTCTAATTACCATTGTTTGTGAGATTAATTCATGATGATACATTTTCACTTTGATATTGTACTCCATTAGGACACTATTGTAATTCAAGTGTCTATTTTCTCTTTGATGGTCATTTGTGTTTTTCCTCTTATTTTCCTATTAAAAATCAATGCTTCTATGAGCAATCTTATATATCTTTTTGCGGACAGGTGACAGTTTCATTAGTGTATATCTGGTGGTAGAATTTCTGTGTCATGGTGTGTGTTCACCTTTGCTAGTTTTTGCCAAATGGCATTGCAAGGTTAAAGATTCTACAAATGTGTATCAATATTTTGCATTGTTAAATTTTAAAACTTGCCAATATATTAGGTATAAAATGATATTTCCTTTTACTTTGATTTTTGCTGAATTTTTAGTACAATATGGCTAAGTGGTTTTTGTGTTTTTAAGCTATTTAGATATTCACATCTGTGAGTTTCCTGTTGGCATCTTTGACCAATTGTCTATTCAATTATTTGTCATTTTCTTAATTAATTTTTGGATGGGAATGCGGTCTTTAAAAATGTCTTTAGTTAATTTTAATTAATTAAATCTCCCCAAGAAAAACTTTTGCTTCTATATCAGTTGTATTTATTGTCATATGTAAATCTGTGTCCCGAAGTCATAGTTTCAAGTATAAAACCTTGAGAGAGGGACAGACTTTTCTAATTTTGCTTCCGTGTTCTGTCTTTCATAATTGGAACATCCACCAGCTGAGAATCTGAAATGGATAATATTAATACAACAAGCAGAATTTTTCGGACTTTTTTTTTTCCTCTTGTGGCTGGTTGTAATGCAAGATTCACTACAGGCTCTTGTGGAATTGCTGACATAAAAATACAGGGAGACCTTAGCAGCAGGAACAGATCAATGAGGCAACTCCTGCTATTCCTGCCCTGTGTTGGTGACCACATTCTAGCACTCTGCCTTAGCTCACTCACCACTGGGTGCTCCTCCATAGGCCCCTGGGATGTTCCTAAGCCACATGTGTTATTCATCAAATATAAGGGTTCACAGTTTTTGACTGGACAAAATATCAATCTAAACCAATCTTTATTTTCTATTTTGTAAAAAGACTTGGTTGTATCCTTTAAACATGTGGGTTTTGAATGATAATGTTTAAATGATTCAAAATTCAAAAGGTACCAAAAAAAAAAAAAAAAAAAAAAAAAAAATGGAAAGTGCTGGAG
>CAUYLG010011918.1:0-57834 GCA_963573385.1 Cacajao melanocephalus
TATAGAGATATATATATAATATATATATATTATATATAATATATATATAATAAAATACTCAATATATATATTATATATACTCATATAATATATATATATACTCATATAATATATATGTCATATGAGTATATGCACTCATATATATTATATATACTCGTATATTATATATACTCGTATATAATAGTATATTATATATATATATAATATATATATATAATAGTATATATGATATATATTATGTATCATGTATTATATATACTATATACTCATATATATCATATAATATATATTCATATATGACTCCTTATATATGTATATATACTCTCATAGAGTATGGAGTATATATATACTCATATATATAATATATACTCTTTATGAGAGTGTATATATGTATATAATGTGTATATATTCCATACATTGCTCCAGAAACAATGCTCACTCTCCCTCCAGAACATTGAACACTTGCCCTGATTAAATTCCAGAGCTAGCAGAGAAAGCACGGGGACTGGAAATCAGCTTGACCTGCCCACTGACCCTGACTCACGTGATCACATTAGTGATGTGCCAACTCTCTCACTCACCACTGTTGCTGCGTTTCCTTAGGTCATACCCGCCTCCTGGCCCATTGGCTTCCTCAGGAACCTCCACGAGATCTGAAGTCTTGGAGGAAAGAGGAAAGAGCATGGGATGAGCAATGTTGTATCTGTGGGTCAAATGAATGGGGATTTTGGTGTCAGTAAGAGAGCTTAGGTAGAATTTGCATGACACATAAGGACCCAGTGATTGCTGTCCTGGCTGTTTGGCTAATTTAGAGAGAAGCTACGTCCACTCGTGGGCACTGTACCTCCCTTCAGGTGTCTATGGCAGGCTCAGGCTTGGCAGTGGTAGGTACTCGGTGAGTGTTGAGTGAATGGCTAGAAGCACAGGCCACAGCCAGCCTTCTTCCCAGGAATAGGCAACAGAGAGAAATCAGAAATCCTGTCATATCCTATCACTTAAACTTTTCAATGAAACTCTATCTCTATAGGTGTTCTAAATATGAGTTTTAGAGAATAGGATGCCCTATGGAGGGATGCACTACATAGGTACAAGTTAAATACCATTCCCGTTGCAGCAAAATTAATTGTTTTTATAAAATGTATCCTGACTTTTTAAAGTAGATCACAATCGTTCTTCCACTTGGGTTACAGAAATAACAAGAACAAAAACAACAGTAATAACAATAACATCACTCTAAAATAGCTAATGGTGCCTGATCATTTACCATGTACTGTTTTTAAGGACTTTATAGATACCATCTCATTTATTCCCCAAATTAATCCTATGATAGACAATTTTTCAGAGAGAAATCTGAAGCCCAGAGAGAATCAGTGGCTCTGTTTGAGGTCCTATAGTGAATATGTGGTGGAGCTGGGGCTGTGAATCCCAGGTGTTGCCTCCAGAGCTCGTGCTCTTAAGTACTGTGCTTTATTCCTTGGTGTGCTAGAGCACCTCCGTGGGCTGGTGAGTCTCACAGTTATCACACTGTGGCATGAAATGGAACACTGTAGGAGTTTTACTCCATGGAATTGGCAAATGCTACAAATCAGGGTCCAGCTGGTGGTTAAACACACCACTGAGTGCCTCTTTCAAAGGGCCAGGTGACCCAGCTTCTGTCTACCTGGCTGTATCCTCTTCAAAAGAGGAATTTAGGGGGCCTCTGAGGACAGTCATAAATATATATATACATATATGTATATACATAACATATATAAATAACATATATACGTATATACAGAAGATGAGACACATGCATATATATTATATATATTATATTATTTATATATGTGTATATATGTATATGTATATATGTGTGTATATATTTTTATGACTGTCCTCAGAGGCCCCCTAAATTCCTCTTTTGAAGAGGATACAGCCAGGTAGACAGAAGCTGGGTCACCTGGCCCTTTGAAAGAGGCACTCAGTGGTGTGCTGATAAATGTTTAACGACTAGCTCAGAGCTGGACCCTGATTTGTAATGTTTGCCAGTTCCATGGAGTAAAACTCCTACGGTGATCCATTTCATGCCACTAGTGTGATACATATATATATGTGTGTGTATATATATATATATATATGTATATGTGTGTATACACACACACACACACACACATATATATATTGAGATGGAGTCTCGCTCTGTCACCCAGGCTGGAGAGCAGTGGCGTGATCTCAGCTCCATTTCCTGGATTCAAGTGATTCTCATGCCTCAGCCTCCCAAGTAGCTGGGATTAGAGGCATGTACCACCATGCCTGGCTAATTTTTGTATTTTTAGTAGAGACAGGGTTTCCCTGCCAGGCTCGTCTCGAACTCCTGACTTCTGGTGATCCGCCTGCCTCTGCCTCCCAAAGTGCTGGGATTACAGGCATGAGTCACCACACCTGGCCTGACAGTCATATTTTATAAAATGATTTATTTATATCTTATCAGGAAGGGACAATTTATCTTCTAAGCTCTCCTAGCCAGCTCTAGGGCCCTTTAGTACCACCCTCCAGAGACGGATTTTTGTTACAGTTTAGCTTTAAAATTTTTTCAAACGCTGTTAATATCATGATGCAGCAGAAAGAAGAAAAAAAGAGTCACAGGATTTGTAGTCACTCACACCCTGCTCCCTTTGAAGCTCACAATTTCTGTACAGAAGTTGGTTTGCAGAGAATTTCATTTATGTTAATTTAATCTTATGAAACTGAAGATTATTCATAAAGTAGCCAACTAACTCTCAGAATATTGTTTGAATTTGGTTTCTTCTAGCCTTCCCAAAGCCGTCAAGCCTTTTATATTTTAGAACATTTGAAAGTATATTAAGGAAAACAATTTGGAAACAGCCAAGCAGTGACTTCTCAACAATGTAAAACAAATGCCTCTGCAGCCCTGGAAGAAAATAAACTTGTGGAACAAAGCTTTGCTACATGGGAATATGTTAGCTTTAGGACATAAAAATACTAAAAATAAAAAAATAAATAAAAAATGCAAGATGCTGAAGTTCATTATCACTGACCTGCAGGCAGGAAGCAAAATCACTTTAAAGTACCAGTCAATTGTTTCTGTTTTCTTCCTTTGAGGATAGTTGGACTTTGGGGAAAGAATGAAGTGACAGATATTTTGGTACAATTTGCTTTGTCTTTGTCTCCCGCAGCTCTCAGAACAATGCCTTCACAGGGCAAAGCTCCAACAAATATCTACTGGTAGAACCAGTGCCAGTATAAGTGGACAGTGATAAATGGACATCCTTTTGACATTCAGAAAACTATGCTTTTTGCTCCTAAAGCCAGCCTGCAGGGTCCAGACGTTGCTAGAGACAAAGCTATTTTAGAGATGAGAGCAAACTGGACATTCCCAGTTGTCCCTCTAGTGGTCTTCCTGCTTCTTAGCAGCAGCCCCAAATGAGGAGGCTGACATGTTCATTGCCTACTAGGGAATGTTTCCAAGGAGGTCTGTTTGTCATAGTTCAGCAAAGCTCAGAACCACAGGAACGGTCATCTACTGCTCGTGCGGATAGATCAGAGCCATCTCTGGGGAGCCCTCTCTCTGCAATTGCCTCTACATGCTGGCTTTTCAGTTGCCCTTCCACCAATGCCGGCCTCACACAAGCATGGGAGAGGCGTGTGCTGGAGTGGGATGACATATTGGTTCTCACTAAAGATAGGAGAAAGGCCTTTTCAGAACGCTGGTTAAAGTAGACAGAGATCTCTCTACTCCGACCAGTTTTGTTTGTGCTTTTCCTTTGATTGCTGGGTGGCATCTTCAGTCTTGACTTGTAAGGGGAGATGGTTGCAGGCTGAGAGTGAGCTCTGTGTGGCTTTAGGGTAGCAACTTATTGACAGAAATGGCCCTCCTCACCCCCGTGAGAAAGGAGTTGCCACATGGGGTTAGGGAGATGATTAGCATTTTCGGTACTTGGGGTTAGGGAGATGATTAGCATTTTCGGATCTCTGTTTCAAATCAATGGAATCTAAGTTTAGTTTGAACCTGCTGATTTTGCAATACCTGTGGGACTGGTCTGGTGCTTGGGCAAGAGGAAATATCTAAGGGAGTCATCAGTTTTGACACGGTGCTTGGACTAAAGGAATGTGAAAGAGATCAACCAAAAAGAGAGTAAAATAAGACCAAACAAAAGCAGACCCCTGGGAATGCCCCGACTTAAGGAATTACAGGAGGACACATCAGAGAAGGAGATGGGCTGAGCAGAGCAGGGAGGTACCCTTGAGTAAGTCAGGGGTTTCTAACACTGCCCAAATATGAGTATCTCTGGGAAATGCCCTTCTCAGGTGACATATTTGCCTTGTTAATGGATTACACTCTTGTTTAACTTCATAATAACTCAGGTTCAAAGAAAACACAGCTAAGGCCTAGCTGTGTAATGAAAATGAAACAGCTGGGTGCAGTGGTATGCACACGTAATCCCAGCTACTCAGGACACTCAGGCACAAGGATCATTTGACTTCAGGAGTTTGAGGCCAGCCTGGGCAACATAGCAAGACCCCATCTCTAAAAAAAATTTTAAAAATGACTTAAAATATAAAATGGCAACAATTTCCATTTATTGAGTGTCAATTATGTCAGGCCCTGCAGTAAACATGTTATGTATATTATCGTCACTCAACCTAAGCAGCCTTTATGTATTTATAAATCATACCCATGTATGCTTTGTATATTTTCGTCGCATTTAGCACCATTTTAATCCTTCTTTCAGTAAAAGAATTAGCATTGTCTTTTGGATGCCAAATGACAATGATCTCCTCCCTAAGGAGGTCATCAGGTATCTTAAAATGTCACACATTATCCCCTCACTGCTTTGAGGCAATGTCTACTGAAGTGAAACATTTTTCATCTTTACTATGAAATGCTTCAGTACTCATATGACACAGTCATTATAATATCCTTAGCACACGTATGCTACGTTTTCAATCTTAATAAAATAGGATGAGACATATAAAAGTGTTATTTAAAAAAATGGTCAACAATGTCACCATTGTCAGATTTCTTCACTATTGGTTTGGTCTTCAGAAATAAGTTGTGAATTCTAAGGATACAAAGCTATGTCCTCCTGTTCTTTTGCGTCCCCTACAATGCTAGTAAACTGTAGGCTCTTCATTCATGTCTGCTAACTGAGGAGAAGATGGAACTATCTGACGTTAATTTTATGTACTGTAAGGGAAAAAGAGTAAAAATTTTTTTCAGTTCTTTCCTCTTAGAAATCAGTGGATGCAAGAAGAACAGGGTTTTCAGTGAGTTTAAAGATGTCTTCGCGGATGGTCAGGTGGCATTAGTCAGAGGACCTATAAACCTACCTACTCGCCTACCTGACCTATGTTCCTACTCACTTGCCTACAATCTCAGATCATCTTGCGGCTTAACCTGCACCCAGTGAGGAAGCTGTTTCAACTCAGTCTCTGAGAACCCCTTCCAGGCACGTGCCCTGCCTCTCTTCCCACAATCCACCTAATCACTTGATGTTGAGAGGACTCAGTGGGGCAGACCATTTGAAGGCTCATCTGTGTCTTGCCTGGAAGCTTGCACTCCAGCGGGGGCTGCGGCAATGGAACTGATAACTAGGTGCCGGCTATCCTAAGTGGCCATGTGAAGTGGAAGGTCCTTGCCTCTTTGCTGGAGGAATGGTGGCTTTCAGCCTGGGCTGCAGAGTTGTATGGCATCTTGGCGCATTTATAGAAATTCTGGTTGAAACGACCAGAGACAAGATGATGATAACAGGTCACAGAGATGCATGGAACAGTCAGTTTAAGTCAGAAAAGACTTAGGAGAGGTGCTTAGAAGGCTGAGTGCCCACAGAGTCATGGTTCAAGTACCTTTGAGAGGGCAGTTTTTGTGTGAAATCAAAAGGGATGCCCTCTCTTAGAGAGGAAAGACAAAAGATGTGAGAAATAGCTGTGTCTTTGAACTGGAATGTAGCTAAAAGGAAAACTGGAAATAGCCAGGACTTCCGAGTTCCTGACCATCATTTGAGCCAAACATTTCTATGTGTTGACTCATATGTTATCTAATATCTAATATTGGAGGGTAAAGGAGAGGGAGTCCCTGGGAAGGGTCAAGGGGCATGAGTCCAAGGGGATGGGCTTTAGGTGGGACAGTAAAATAATCCCTGGGTGTTGGCAACAGGAAGTGAACCTTTAGTGGCTCAAAGCACTGTGGGTTTCTCTTTGGTGGGTGTCTGACTCCCTGCAGACCCACCCTCATGAGGCAGTTAGGTGGAATCCCCCATACTGCAGTGCCTGAGGCTTGCTCTGCCCAAGATCACCATAGACAAACCAAGGAAGGAAGGGGATGATTACAGAGGTTCTGTGAGGTGAGTCAGAGCCACTGCCGGAGCTGCCCTTCTTTGTCCTCTGTGCCAGGGAGGTGCCAAAGCGGAGGGTCTCGTAGACAGGGTCCACCTTATTGCCACAGGCTGCAACAGAAGAAAAAGTTCATCTGAGGAAGCTCATCTGAGAGGACCCAGCCAACTGCCTACCACATCTCCTGGGTGAACAGCACCTAAGAAGCAGGTTCTTTGCAGAGGAGCTTAGCTGTTGGGTAGACAGGGCTTTTGTGGCCATGCCTTCCTCACGATGTGCCCCCACCCAGCATGCTCCCATTTGCAGGTCCTGCCATGTACTAACTAGTACTCTGCCCCCCAGTTCTTCCTGATTGGGTTTCCTCTTTTGTTATTTGTCTCTAATTTCAAGGTTCTTGCCGGGACCAGCTTTATTTCCTCTACTGGGAGGCTGTGCTCACCAAGGTACAAAGCCTTGAGACACAAAGTTTGCAGTAGGAGGCAAGTGTTTTAGAAAGAGCTTGTCACTACTGGGCCTCATTAATTTGTAATAGAAAGCTTTCTAATTTAAAATTTCTAGTTTAAAACTTGCCCCCCCTAAAAAGGTAAAAATGTAGAGATTTTCAGAGAGAGAAAAAAATAATAGAAGTAAACTGAAAGGTATTGTTAAAGAAGAAATCCAAGCCAGAACTATCAATAAATATAGGGCATCTTTTCATCTTCATTAGAGGATAATATATTCACTGAGTCCCACTAAGCATTGGTATATAACCTGTATTTATTTTTATAGCAATTATGAAAAGCAAGAATTGCTGTTCTCATTTTGTGGGGCTTGACAGGTGAAGTAGCTTGTTCAAAGACACACAGTTGTCAACAGGGAGCTGGGCTTTGAGCCTGGTCTAGAGGGTGCCATGCTTCATGTTCTTTCACTCCACCATGCTGCTGATGGTGGGATTACTAATCAGTAGCTTTTGGGACTTCGGTGTTTTTTGAGCTTCATCAGAGAAAGGATGAAAATTCCTGGAATATTTGGTCCATTTTATGTTTCCCTTCCAGCAAAACACACAGTCATACCCCAAACAGCCACCAAACAAACACACAGAGATGCCCCACAGGTTTTATAGCCCTGGGAGGACAGCAGCCATTAATGCTAACTTTGCTGCTCCAAACGCATCTCAACCCATCAATGTCCCAACTCACCAATGGGCATAACTTCTTTAATGCAGCCAAACTGTTCATGAATGAGCAAGGGGGAGCTGTAGTAACGCCGAAACCCCTTTGGCTGGAAAGAGAATGAGGAAGGCAAGGGATTAATGTCACTGATGAGCTGGGGAAAACCATACAAGAGCCCCCAAAATAAAACCATTGGTTTCTCCAGGAGCGCGCTCCTGTTTCCTGTTAAGATGCTGACTTATCCTATAATTTTATAATTTAACCCCAGCAGGGACATAGAGGTGGGGAGGTATAGGTGGAAACAAGCAAGTTATACTCTGTCCGGAAAACAAGGTCCTGGCCCTGGCCTCCCCGGTCCTGCCTGTCCTTCTCCTGAAGCACACTGCATCCTCTTTTGCATCTCAGACCCTCTTTGCCTCCTGGATTACAAGTGGACTGCCACATATTATTTCATCACAGTTTGTTATTGTGGTTTTTAAAATAATATAAATAAAAGGCCTGGGCATGGGAAAGTCGGCCTCACAGGGAGGCCTAAAGGCTCTTGTATATCTGAAGAGCTTTAACCAGAATCATTTGCTCTGCGTTCTGGACTCTGCTTTCTGTTTTTCTGACCTCTCCTTCATGGTCTGTCTTGGCTTATGGGAATCACCACTGAGGAAGGAGAAGGGGAAGCAGGGGAGGCAGAGGTTTGAGAGAAGAGACATTGCAAATCAGAGTAAGTAGATAAACTAAGAACCTGGACTTACTGTACTCCATCACTGGATGGGAACTTGGTGGTCCAGTCCCTACTAGAATTCCAGAATCCTTTCTAATGTTCCTGGCAAGTGGTGTCCTTTGTCGGTACAGTGTCAGTGATGGGAGGGGGTGAAAGAGCATGCACTAACCCTAGAGGCAAGACATTATCTCTTCTTGTTAAGACTTAGTTTCCACTGATCCTAGGTCTTTCCCCAGGAACCTCAAAGGACAATAGGATTACTCTTCTATGTGATAGGTCTAAAATTTTTTGAAGACAGCTGTTGATGTCTGTCAGATTATTCTCTAGGGTAGACATTCTTGGTCCTTTCTAGAATTCTTGGGCCATCCTAGTTTCAAACACCCTCAAATGTGCTCTGGATTGCTTTTTCTTAAAAAAATTTTGAGACAAGTTTCTTGCTCTATCACACAGGCTTGAGTGCACTTGCACAGTCATGGCTTACTAAAACCTCTGCCTTCCGGGCTCAAGCGATCCTCTCATCTCAGCCTCCTGAGTAGCTGAGGCAAATACCACCACAGCCAGCTAATTTTTAAATTTTTTTGTAGAGACATGGCCTCGACATGTTGCCCAGGCTGGTCTCCAACTCCTGGGCTTAAGCGATCCACCCACCTTGGTGTCCAAAGTGCTGGGATTACAGGCATCAGTCATTGTGCCCAGCCTGAATTATTTCTTAATCAGTGTGTGGCGCCAGGACTGAAGCCCATCCTCCTGAGATGGTATGAACAGCCATCTCAAGGGCCATTCAATCTCCCTTGGTTTGGGTAACATGATTCTGTTAAAGTGGTGCAGATATTTATTACTCTTTCCTCTTTTTTGGGGCTTAGCTCTTGTCCTCTCTTGCTACCCACTGAACTGACAACCAATAAAGCACTGGGGTGACCAACCTTTACTATTTAGTAATTAGTTTGCCTGGGGCTTGGGGGGTTCCTGAGATGCATGACTTTCACTTTTAAAACCTGATCACTCCCAGGATGTGGGACTTTCAGTATTAAAACTGAGAAAGTGCCAACCTGGGAGAAGTGAGTCGCTCTATTAATGACCCTGACTCCCTGTCAAGGTGGAGCATTGCTGATTAGGTTAATAAATCTCCTTATCTGTTTTCTGATTATACCAATTAGGAAGCCGAGCTGGCAGCCAGTTCTGGGGTGCTTTGCTTAGGGTGTCAGGGAAGGACTTTGGAGGGCGTGATCTCACTGCAGCAGGCAAGTGCCCTAGCAGGGAGGTGTGGGCCTCACTCCTGGCACAAGCCCTTACCAGCTTGCCCATGCACCGCTGGGGTGACAGGCCATCTGTGCACTTGTGGTGGATGCTCATCTTACAGGCTTTGCAGCGCAGTCCATGCTTAGCATTTGTTCCTGTCAGGCACATGGCAAACTTTGGTTAGGATACAACCTGCCCTTTCCTGCTGATTAGTCTAAAGTCACAGAAAACGAGATTCCCTCTATAACCAGGTAATTCCTACAACTTTTTCATGAGGCTTTCAAAATAGAAACAAATATATATATGGTAGATTCTTTTGCATTCTCCTACATTTTCTACCTAAGGTATATGCTCTGGTTTCACCCCAGCTTTCCTATTCACTACTCCAGCAACTCTAAGCCTCCTCTATGCCCTTTGTTCTCTCAATTCAAGCTGGTAAATTCCATTTTATTTGCTTTTCATGTAGGTTACCCAGTTCTACTTTTCTGTGTCTTACTGAGTAGTACAAGTCCTGAAATTTCACCTATTTTCTTCTGTCTTTCTATCACAGGATCTGAGCTGTTGGATAAACTCTCAGGAAAATTGACTGTTTAAGGGGGAACAGCAGGTCTGTGTAAGAGAGGGGCTGACAGTCTTCTAAAGCAGAGGAGAGAGGACCCAATCAGATGCTAAACCCAGCCTGGGGAAAGAGGAAGAGGATGTGAATGATGATGAAATTGCGGCTGCAGTGAGTCACTTAGCTTCTTGGGACAGGGTGCTATCATGGAGTGAGAAGAAAGAAGGCAGAGAAGAAAAGGCAGAGAGCCATCCTGGTAGTTGCATGCACAAAGACCCAAGGCAGGAGCACTGGAGAGGAATGGGAGGCCCAAAAAGAGGGCAGGGTGTGGGAGCTTCAGCAAGGTGGCAGGTGCTGGACACTGGTGTTCATTATTTCAGAAGGTGAGTGCATAAAGGTTAAGAAAGGGTGCTAAGATGGGCATGTTCTGCCTTCATCTAGTCCAAGACAAGAGAATGCAGGACAAGAGGTGCCATCTGCTCTGATATCTCAAAGTAAGATGGTAGGTTCCCAGGCAGGTCTCAAAAAAGATGCCCAAATGGATTTTTGCCACTGTTAGTTGACCGAGCACTTCATGTCTTAGAAAAGAGGAAGAAAGGGGAGGTAGCGAAGAGAGAATTTCTTTGCAGAATTGCTGAGGCACTATCAGTTTTATCCCTTCTCTTTTACCATGATGAGAAGGATGGGGGTGCTCTGTTGTGTCCCCAGTCGTGAGAGGTTCTCAGAAACACTATTTTAACAGTTTGGCCTGTGTCCCCTGGAGTCTGTGAGACATGTGGCTGTGGCCACAGCCATGCTTGGAAAAACCTAAAAATAAAAGGCGCGGATGGCCAGGGGTCCTGTCGGCCTACTGAGGAGACCGCTGTGTGAATAAGGCCTGCACTCCAAAAGCTTGTTAGGAAAAAGATTGGTGAGTCCAACAAGTGTGTGATTCTCATGGATCAGATATGGATTATGTAGGATGCCGTCCAAGATGACCTGGAGAGACAACAGGACTTCAACAGAGTAAGTCTCTTCAGAGGGGAGATATAGGCATGAATATGTCTGTGAAGTCAGGATACCCCATTGTATATCACAGCTGGCCACAGACCCAAAGTGAGGATGTCCTAAGATTACAAAATGCACTCTCTGCTCTACGACTGCCTCGCCATCTAGCCACTCTCACTGCTCCACCTGTTTTTGCCCTCCTCCAACTCATTGCGTGTGCAGTGGCCAGGATAATGTTTTAAAAATGTAATTAAATCACCTCCATTTCTTGCTTAAACATCTTTCAGCAGGTTCTCTCTGCCTTTTCGATGTATTATAAGATGCTGATCATACTGGCGAGGCTCTGCATGCTTTGGGAGCCCACCTTTCACTTGATCTCAGGCCAATCCCTCTTGTTCACCATGCTTTAGCCATGTGGTCTTCTGATAGTTCCTTGGATGCATGAGCTCTTTAATTCCTCAACTCCCTACACACGCTGCTTCATGTGCTTGGAATGCTGTTTCCATCCCTCTTCAGTTGGCTAGCAACCCCGAGGGGTCTGGATCTCTTGTCATTTCAATGACGCGTTCTTGAAAACATTTCCCACCCCTGTCTAAATTATCCTTTTCCTGTTATTTTTTCTCCCAACACTCTGTGGTTATCTTTCACATCATTTATCACAATTTTTATTTATTTGAAAGTTTGTTTTATTCTGCCTTTCTCTCTGGACCATGAACTCGATGAGGTTAAGGACTGTGTCTGTTAATTTGCCTTGATATTCCCAGCTCTGAGCATGATGACTGATAAATGTACATTAAATAAATTAATGAGCACATTTTTTTGTGGTCATTCATGAATTGAAGCAATGGTGACTGGTTTGAGATAATTCATGGAAGTTGGCTCATCAACGATGCATAAATAGTGTGCAAGAGCTGAAAGGGGGAATTTGAACATCTATTTGTATTATTTCATTTCAAACAATAGACGCCTGAGGATTCAAGTGGCAAAACATTTGCCCCAGGTTGGAGAAGGTCCTGCCAGATTTCACTCTTTCACTGCTTGTCCTAAATATTTCCTCCCTTTATTTAGATTGTTTAACCTACATGAAGATGAGGATGGGGCTAATTGGATGATAAAGTAAGGGAGGGTAAGAACCTGGCATGCAACTTGGAAAAGGAACATACAAGCCCCTGAATGAGCGAAGAGTTAGAAACCCTTAAGGAGGTATTACCTGTAAACTTCCTTCAGGAAGACATCATTTAACGTAATGTGTGTCTGCTGTTATAATCACAGACAGAAAGTTGAAGTGACACATAAACACACTATAAATTATTGGATATGTATGCTTGTTTATAAATACTCACTAAAAAGTCCCTTTTCCTTTTTGAGAATAACTACTTAGCTGAAAGACTGCTATGCTTTCAAAAGACTGAACTTTGAAAGCAATTACTTATTTTTCGTTTTCAAATTACAGAATGCTATTTGTGCCCTGTGTGGGAATTTAAGTAAAAACTTCAAGGAGGAAGTTATTTCATTGTGTGCTGGACTCTGAAATAGCACCATTATGTGTGTGTGTGTGTGTCTGTGTGTGTGTGTGTCTGTGTGTGTGTCGTCTGTGTGTGTGTGTGTCTGTGTGTGTGTCGTCTGTGTGTGTGTGTGTGTGTGTCTGTGTGTGTGTGTCTGTGTGTGTGTGTGTGTCTGTGTGTGTATTTTATTCAGACCCAAACACCATGATTTCAGTTTTCCTTGTCTGTTCTTATACAGTACACCGTTTTGTATGAACCAGACCACCAGCAATTATTTGGTTTCAGATGTTCCAATTTCCACTCTGGAATAACAAGAATGATTGAAGAGGAAAGCTTGCATTTTGCAGCTCGGAGAATAGTTCAAAGGAATAATTCACATCACAGCAGTGGCATTAGTTTATTGTAGCAAGATATGGAGAAGCCATGGTCTGACTTGTTTTATTACTAGTGGCCCCCATCACAAAATCATTGCTTCTTGTGACCCTTATTCCTGAGTAGAGTAGGAAAAACATAGTTTTAAATTTGAATCTCTCTCAGGCTGGCTCTTTAAATTTAAGAAAACTACTCGTATTTCTGGAACCTCAGCTAAATCACTAAATGGAACTAGTATACGTACTCTCAGAGTTGCTAATAGAATAATATCACAGTGTATGCAAAGGGATTGCATGGGTTTAAATACCTGGAAACAAAGATGCCACTGGACTTTGGGTAAACGATGGTAGACTGATCATAGAATTTCCCACCTAGTCCTACCAACACCCTACTAAAATTACAGTCCAGGAATTTTTTTTAAAAAAACATGTACTCCAAAGAGAAATAGCAAGAGTAGATGAGAGTTTAGCATACATTTGGAAGATAAAAGGCAAGTGGAAATATGGTAAGCAATTCAGTAGATGATAGGAAGGCTGAATTTCTCAATAGCAACTTGGAAACTAGAAGAAGATGAAATTTCAAAAGCTGTTAAAATTTTCTGAGAAGAAAAATGATTTCCAACCCAGAATTTTATGCCACAGCAAATTATTAACATGTATGAAGGTAGAATTAAAGATATTTTCCAATCTTCAGGAGTTCAGAATATTTACTTTACACGTACCTTTTCTTAGAAAACTGCTAGAGAATATGACTCAGAAAAATGAGGGACTAAATCAAGAAAGAGGAAAATATCAGATCAAGTACATAACAGAAGAACTGACAATGGACACAGAGGAGAGGTAAGCGGTATCCCACTATGATAACTCTGCAGTACCCACACACTGGAGCGTCGAAAAGAAGTAAGGCGGTAGAGTTGGAAAAAAGTAGCACTTAAAAGTTTATTGATAGCCAGACATGGTGGTTCATGCATGTAATCTCAGAACTTTGGGAGGCCAAGGTGGGTGGATCACTTGAGGCCAGGAGTTGGAGACCAGCCTGGGGAACATGGCAAAACTCCGTCTCTACTACAAATTCAAAAACTAGTTGGGTGCAGTGGTCCATGCCTGTAATTCCAGGGCTTTGGGAAGTGGAGGTGGGCGGATCACTTGAGGTCAGAAGTTCGAAACCAGCCTGGCCAACATGATGAAACCCTATCTCTACTAAAGATTAAAAAATTAGCTGGGCATGGTGACGCGTGCCTGTAGTCCCAGTTACTCAGGAGACTAAGACAGGAGAATCGCTTGAACCCAGAAGAGAGAGGCTGCAGTGAGCCGAGATTACATCACTGCATTCCAGCCTGGGAGACAGAGTGAGACTCCGTCTCAAAAAAAATAATGTTTATTGATACCTTTGAGGTTTTGATATTATAACAGATATGGCATTTCACAAATCTGTGAAGGCATTTGAAGAAAATAATTATAGATACATGAAAAGTTTAGGAAGTGAAAAAGGCAATTTTTAATTTGAGGAAAAATAAAATCTGTATAAGATTGTAAGAAATGTACAATACTTGAATCAGAAGTTAACAGTCACAGTAGTGCATAAGTTGGCCATGTATCACAAAATTGTGATAAAACTACTTGGGAAGAGGAAGCAAGGGAGCAGAGATTGTGATATGACTCTTTGTGGAAGGCGATAGCAAGGAAGAAAGGAACAAGGGGTGTTGCTGGAGACGTGAGAGCTGAACCCTCATCTTCTGTAGCAGGAGGCCGACAAAGTCAATGAACAGCAGCAGAAGCACGGCAGTTAGAAATGCTGAAATAAATGTCAGAAGAAACAAAGAGGACAAAAGTGGTTGCCTTTCAGATGCGAGTCTGGGATGAGACAGTTTCTGTTGTAGAACTTTCAGTACCATCTGCCTTTAAACTATTCTCATGAACTACTGTAACAAAAAGCAGATTAAAAAAAAATGAAGTCTCTGGAAACAGGGTCAAGTCATCCCCTTGGAATGATGTGGCTCTTGGGATAGGGAGATGTTGGGAAAACATGGGGCTAGCTCATCACATAAGTCATCAGTTCTTCCCTGGGTATTTGAAGTTCTGGGCTAAATCTAAGACAGTTTGATGAGTTATAGCTGAAAATTATTAAAAACGTTAGTCATGATGTTCAAATGGAATTTGGAATGGACCAAGGCAAGCCAATACAACACTGATTAGGTGGTAGGCAGTGGGCTGTTTTATGACCGTTGTGTCATTTACCACTATGGATAAGTGAGCTCTGTGCAGAGAGCCACATATGGGAGCATAAAGACATCTGTACATAAATGTTGGAAGAAAATATTGAAAAACTCCTCTCAATGCTAGTGGCTGAATCTACTACCCTAAATGGCGTGCTTCTGCTTTTTTAAAGAAATGAAATTAATTACATATATCTGTAAAATAATTGGCTGGACTCATTTTGGTAAGATTTTGCCATTGAGGCATTGCTGAATCCTCAATCCAATTTCATGTAATGTCAGAGTTAAAGATAAAACAGGATAAAATGGTGATTTACAACTGAGACCACTTAACTACAAAAATAATTTGGAGAAAGAGTAAACATAAACTAGTATAAGAAAAGAAATGTGGTCAGTACAGTGCTTAAATCAGCAGTGAACAACAGTTATAATTCTTGTTAATAATTAGTCTGCTTCCAGATTATGTAAGTATAGAATTACTCCTATAATTTATTTGATTAAATTAATATAAATTAGACAAAAAAGAGTCTTTACTATGATTTGAGAAAAACAATTTTAAAATCTGTAACTACATATATAAAAATAGGAATATCTAGAAATATCCATAAATATTGCTTGAATTATATGAAATATCTGTAAGTGATTCAAAGGTAAATGCAGGCATGATAGTCCAAACACTTTCTAGGTCTCTGCTTTTCCAGGTTTAGCTATTGGGCCCCTCTCAACCTCCACCAGTAAAGGGGCATGGCTGGGAGAGGAGCCTGTGAGGGACGCCTGCATCAAGAGTTGTGCAGAGCCCAGAGTAGGTCAAATGATCATGTCACAGAAAGGTCTCAAAGCTGGAGAGAGGAGAGCAAAAGCAATGGACAGTTTTCAGTGCCAAGGCAGACGAGAGGAATTTAAGGGCTAAGGATGGTGCAAACAGTAGGAACAGTGACACAGTCAGTGCTTTTAAACTAATGGCTAGACAATAAAAACAGGCCTAATAATGCAGCTAGCTCTATTCATTAGCAGCTTGCCCTTGAATATACACTAACGCAGGAATAAACAGAATCATATGGAGATCACTGAAGCAGCTCCCCAAGACACAACCCTTGCCTACTTTCCTTGCTTCATTTTAAACATGAAACCTTGGGTTCCTCCTTTGCTTTATGAGATCATTTATGATTCCTGGTAAGGGTGGCTGGGTCGTGCCTCTTGAGGGCTTCTCATGCTGCCTTCCCTGCCTTTCTTGTTCAACTGGTAAACAGTCTTACTTTCTATGAACCACCTCTAAGGACTTTCCAAAGCCTCCTGCACATACACCCTCCCATCCTCCACAACTGCAGAACCCACCACTTTCCTCTATCCCTTCCTTGTTCTCAGAGCATCTATTACAAAAGGACATCTCCTCTTCTATTCTGTGGGAATTGACATGAAATGGTGGATCCTTAACCTCTGGGTCCTCTGTGGTCAATGAAGTGCTTGATATAAAGCCCATCACTGTCCACCAGGAAAGATCAGCCTACCCAGGCCTGTGCAGGAGAAGTGTCCAGGCTGACAGAATACTGGGGCTTCACCCCTTTCATTCTGTGGAAAGAACTGGACTTCTTTCCATAGAATGAAGGCCTGCATGACCACCAGGTTCGAGTGTGCCTACAGATCTTTATGTATGGGCTCCCACATGGTTGACCTTGCTTTTTATACCAATGGTCTAATGTGACTGCATCCAGAACTCTCCAAATTCCCGGGTCACCCTGCAGTGCACGCCAGATATTCTTCCATCAGACACCTGCCTGACCTAGGTGGCTGGCTGCCTGCTGATTCTGGGAATCACTCTCTCTGTCTCTGCTACTGGCTCTTCATATCCTTATAGTCTCCTCAAAGCAGATGTTGGCAACCATCTGGACAAGAACTAAGTTAGCTGTGCCTCTTGACCTTTATAATGTTGCTTCTGGACTTCTCCTGGATAATAGCTGACATTGGCCTCTGCCTACTCCTTATAGAATGAGTTCTCACCATGCCCCGCCAGGTGACCCTTGACAGCCTCTGTGAATGCTTACTTATCCTGACAGATGCCTCAGATTTCTATCGTCGCTTTTACCTCACATATGTAACCCAGAAGTGTCCACCATCATATACTGAAACACACATAATAAGAGGAGCGTGGAAGCAGAACAATTTAGCCACAGTTTCATGTACTGATTCAATGCAAAGGCAACTGACTAAACACATAAATAATGGCCTGAATGATCACATGTGGAATATGGAGTTCCACTATCAAAGGAACGCATACATTTTACACCTTTAGTGCCACTATTGACACCTGTGGCTTCAAAATCTAAGAAATCATGATGATTTGAAGAAGTCAATGCTCCATAGCAGAATTAAAAATAAAAACGTAATATGTGATGTATTTTCATTACTTTCACATGGCACTTCTCTTTGATGTGAAGTCATGATGTGGAGACAATTTCTAACATTCTGAAGGCACATAAAGCTAGCTAAACCAAATGGAGCCGCTGAGCATGATTTTTTTCCTTCTCATATAGACAGAGGGTAATTTGAAAGAAAAACAAATGAATTGAAGAGAAAATAAAACTAAGACTGAAGGAGTTTGTCAGTGAATATACAAACACACACATACGCGCGTGCGCGCGCACACACACACACACGAGAAAAGACATTGTATGACAAGTCAGAAGCTTAAATTTTTAACCTGATTCTACTTTTTTACTCCTGTATTCTTACATTTGAATAAGAAGGAAAAAAGGTAGGAAGGAATGAACAATTATTGAACTTTTATGTACCATTAGGCAATTTCCTGGATGCTTCCTCACTTTATTAATAAAAGAACATTACCTTTTATATAAAAATATTATTGCAACTGGGGAAGTAGGGATAACAGTTAACTTCATTGGAAAGAATGAACAAATGGTGAGTTGAGATGGGTGTGTAATTCACTGGCTGTGGAGCTCAATATTGAAACTTTTCTTTCCTCTTATGATCTCAGCAGTCTGTGTGGCATTTTCATTGTCTCATTTTTACTGGTTGTGTATGAAGGCCCAAGGATATGCAGCTAGTGAGGACAGGAACAGGTCTAGGATCCAGGTCTACACAACTCTGAAGCCCAGCTCACTTCCCTTCTCCTCACTGCCTCTCCCAGCCATCTGCACGCTGACGTATATCTGATCTACCCTTATCTGGTCTAGATTTCCTCCATTGAAAGTGAAAGGGCATTTGTGGCTCTCTCAACACAGCCTATTATAATGCTAAAATTAGAACATATATATGTAACCATGGTCAATGAGGATGAGGTTGAAAGAGAAGCAGCAAGAAACTTGCAGGAGCCAGAAGTTTTCCTAAGAAGATTCTGGGGCTGCACCTATTCTGGTCCAACACCCACTTTGGAAGAGATATTTGTCTCTTTGGAAGAGACATTTGTCTCTTTGGAAGAGAAATGTGATTCTCATCACATTTGTGGTGAATTACAAATGGGCTCTCATAGTTGACAAATGCGAACAGGACTTTTCAGGGTGGCCAGCAGCTATAGAGATGTGGGTACCCATAATAGGTTCCTATAAGGGATTACTCTACTGGTCTGCAGGCTAGTATAGGCCTTTGAAATATGTAGCGTGAAAGTGCGGAAGTAGAGTTCCTCCCACTGCACACACTATTGCCAAGCCCTCTAAGCTGGTGATCATGTACACTGTCACTAACACATTAGAAGTTAGGGCTGCAAACACTATTTATTGAAGAAACTGTCCTTCTCCCATTGTATATTCCTGGCACTTTTTTGTTGAAGATCAAGTGACTACAGATGTGTGAGTTCTTTTCTGGGCTCTCTATTTTGTTCCATTTGTTTATGACTATTTTTAGGCCAATACTATGCTGTCTGGATTACTATCACTTTGTAATATAGTTTGGAATATAGTAGTATGAAGATGTCTGTAGCTTTTTTCTTTTTGCTTATGCTTGCCTTGGCTATTCAGGATTTTTCTGTGGTTTCATATGAATTTTAGAATTGTGTTTTATACATGTACGAGAGAGGACATTTGAAAATTTTGATAGGGATTGCATTGAATCTGTAAATCACTTTTGGTAGAATAGACTTTTAACAATATTAGTTAGCTTTCAATGCTTTACAGATTTCAAAGCATGTTTTTTTTAATTCATATTTTCTGACGAAGGTTTTTCAGCCTCTGCACTACTGACATTGAGGCCTGATAATTATCTGTTCCATGTATGTGTGCAGGACTATCCTGTGCATATTTAGCAGCATCCCTGGCCTCTACCCACTAATACCAGCAGCACCCCTTCTCCCACAGTTGTAACAACCATAAATATCTCCAGACATTGCCAAATGTCCCCTGGGGGTAGGGTTGCCAGATAAAATACAGAGGGCTCAGTTAGATTTTAACTTCAGGTAATACATTATTTTTTTGTGTATTTCCCAAATATTGCATGAAACAAGGGTGTCCCAAATATTGCCAGTGACCTATTAAAAAATTTGTTGTTTATCTGAAATTAAAATTTAACTGAATGTTGTATCTCTTTATTTGCTAAAGCATGAGGCAAATTGCTTCAGTTGAAAACCACCAATGTAGAGCTACAGTTGGTTTCAGCCATTTTTTTTTTAATAGCTGAAACTGGCTTCGTGAGGGAAGTCCTTAGTCTGAGGCTACAGGGCAAGAATGGTGCAGAGATGAGATCTGACCCTAGGTATCCTGATTATAAATTCCCTCTTCCTTCCTTTGCATAGAAGAACATTTATCTTTATTCCTGAAGGCTTGAAACTGAGAGATAAGATCAAGATCATTTGACACAGGACTGTACCCAGGGTTGCCAAGAAGTAGAGACTGCATATGCTTTCTCTAACACAATTCTTTGAAGTTAGCTATTATTTCTCACTTAACAGATGGAAAATTGAGGCTCAGGGAGTTTAAACAATGTTAGTAGATTAACTAGTTAGTGAATGGTAGAGCTGGAATCCTAGTTAGTTACTAGATTAACTAGTTAGTAAATGGGAGAGTTAGAATGGTAGGTCTGACTTAATGCAAACCTGACATTGCATTTCTGGCTGGTGTCCTTTACTTATTTATTCTCTCCCTCTTCCATTAACTAGGTTTACCTGAAACCTTCTAGCTAGATTTTCTGGTTGTATCAAGATACCAGTTCTTTGATCTATCATAATTTAAAAATCACAAATGAATAAACTGATCCAGACTTTTATAAAAAATACGGTTTCTGACACAATCAAATCATGAAACTATTTTATTTTCCTTTTGGATATGGTGCCTCTTAAATAAGGAGTCCATCAAAAGAGAGACAATAGTTAAGCTAGAGAAATCTGTAAACTATGTAGGAAGCTTCCGGAAAATTAAAAATTGATTCTGTTATGCTTTTCTTTTAAAGAAAATATGGGATGTTTTGGTTCTTTGTACACAACAGGAAATAGCAGCTCAGAACTGTAGATAGTTTGGTAGAGAGTCATTAACTCCTATTCATCCTTCAATACCCAACTCAAATACCACATTCTTTATGAAACTTTCATTGGCCTCTTCCTCCTGAGGTAGAACTATTGTTTCTACACTTGGCTTTCCCTAGTACTTTGTATATACCTTGGTTCAGGTGCTTTTATGCATATCCCAAATTATTTACTAGGATAATCTGTATTTATTAAGCATCTGTGGGGAAAAAAAGAAAGAATAAGATGAATATCTATGCAAGAAAAAAGTAAAGATGTTATTAAAAGATAAAATTAGTTATTTTCTCAAATATTTTTGTATTTCCTTTTCTCTCTCCCCAGTACCTAAGGCCTTTCACATAACTCTTAAGTTACTTGCTGAGTTTTAGTTTCAGAGAATTTTATCAGGAAGCTATGCTAAAGCCTTGCAACTGAAACTGTAGTTCGTGGTCCAGCATCACTAGCATCATCTGAGACCCTGTTAGGAATGCAGAATCTCAGGGCATAACCAGACCTACGAAATCAGGATGTGTATTCCTATGACTTCTGAGTGATTTAAATACTCACTAAATTTTTTAGATGTCCTGCCTTATAGATCAGGAGCCTAGGAAAAGAAAATATAGCATATGTGTTGAAGTCCTTCATTTGGGGTATATGACAAACATCACTAATCCATTACGATAATTTTCTCTCTAAATTGAGGTGCAGCTTTAGAAGCTTCTCTGGGGAGGCACTTTCAATCAATTAGTATGAAAGTTGATTTGCCCTCCCAGATCTAGCCAACCCTCTCATTTTACCAATAAAGAAACTAAGGCTCAGAGAAGCAAAGTGATTTGGTAGATATCCCACTGTTCCTTCATGGCAGAGCTGGAATTAAAATACTAATCTCCAGCCTCATGATCTTATGGTCTTGTCACACCACGCTGGGAAGGTAAGCAGACACAGCTTGAACCAGGGCTTACAAATGACCTCTTTCTCATCCTTCCAACAGGAGACCTAGATTACTTGTCACTGTCTTCTCAGTGTGATGTTTTAGAAAGACCTTGATATTTGGAGTTCGAGCATTACAACTTAAACTGCCCTTAAACTTTAGATATCTCTCAATCGTTGCAAAATTTTCTGTTAAAGGGGAGAAAGGGAGCATATTTTCTATCACAGTTGAACTCTAGTATGGGGCCTCCATGTAAAATAACCCATTCCATCTCTCCCCTAGTCCGAGTTCAGTTGAATAAGATGGTTTCCAAGTTTTCCAGGAAATTCCATAATATAGTAATTCACCAGTGACTTTTGAAATGCCATTGAGCAAGCAGAAAGGACCCTTTAAAAATGTGAAGACCCCAAAACCATCTTTCACTGCCTATGTTCACCACTCCTTGCTATACCACATCGTTTCCAACCCTGTCTTGGCTTTAAAAAAATTAATGGCATTCATTGTTTATAAATGCCTCTGTTGATCTTTCCTATTTCGGTTCCTGACTACTAGTGGAAAAACTCTCTCTACTTCCCCCGCCCCTCACCCGTACTTGGCTTTAAAAATAGCAATTAGAGTTTGGTTGGCTGAGGGCCTTCTGGTTGGAGTCCACAGCCTTTGCCCTCTGGGTCATTGGTTCACATCCTAATACCATGGCTGGTAGGCTCTTCTTCTCTTTTGTGTGTTTTGCTTAAAGTTTTGGGAGGAGGTATCCTCCTGGATGATCATTTTCTCACGACCATCTGGGAAACATCTGGACTTGACATCCCTGACCCCGGTATTAATAATATCTGCTATGCTGTCTTCTTCTCCTCTTTTCTGAAGTCTGCAGTGTTCACAATTTCATGTCCTTTCTTCAGAATTGCTCTTCTAGCTCAAAGCTGAAGAATTTATATTGATACCCAACTCTCCAAAGAATGAATTGGCCCATTCATGCTCAACCTCTTTCCTCTATTTCTAGATTGCTTTCCTAGGATTTTGATATATGATTAATATCAACCTGCTTTTCACATATAGATATGGCTTTAATAATAGTGAACAGGTTTTAAGTTTATGGTCCACAAAGTGCTTTCCCATGTATCATTTTAGTTGTCAGTAAATTCTATGATGTAGGTATTGTTATTTCTAATATCATTTTAAAGACACTGGGATTGAGAGAAGGTAAATCGGTTGTCTGAGATCACTCGATCTACCGACCCTCTGACTTCTTAGCACCACCCTGCCTCTCTCCTGCATTTTGGAGGTCTGTATTGTGAGTTTGTTTGTGATGATCCGCTTACTGATGTTCACCTGTGGTACTGTTGATGACTGTTAGGGACAGTGAACAAAGTTTTACTTTCTATGAAGCCAATGAGACAAAGTCCTTACCTCATCTTTATCAGTCACTGGAGGTTTGAGCAAGTAAAACTGGGCAGCATGATTGTAATTCTTCAGGCAATGAGGTAGTGCAAGCATTCTTGAGGAAAGCAGTAATGTGATGCCAGTTTGCTTCCAGAAGACATTTGGCAGCAATGTGTTAAGTGGACGGGGAGACAAGGATAGAAGGAAACACCGTAATTTAGGAAATTCTTGAAAGAGTTTGTATAAGATGTATTGAAGCCTGGATGAGGCTGGGAGCTGTGGGGAAGAGAAGTGGGTGCTGATGGGAGAGAAGCCACAGAAGTTGTCCTGACACTGTGGCCGTGGAAGGGATTTCTGAATAAAAAGGCCAGGTAGCTGAGAGGATGACGTGCCATCTACCCTCAGAGGAGAGAGAGCATCAGTGAAGTGGCAGGTTTTATTTAGAGAGGAGATGCTTTGTCTCACTGTGGGTGTATTTAAGCATCTTGGCATCAAGAAGGCATCTGGGCAGCAGACTTCTGGCAGTTGGTGTAAGAGACTAGACCTGTGGAGAGCAGGAGGCCTGCAGCAGCAGTGCAGGGCCCCTATACAACAGGAAGTAAGGCAGTAAGGCAGGGAAGAAGCAAAGTGCCTTGAAAGATGCTAGTACCTGAGCACGACTGCATTTGGGTACTGGCTCATTTAAACTTCACAACACACCTATTAGATAGGTGTCTTTTTTCTATATTTTAAAATGAGAAAATAGATACTTAGAAGATACTCCTTGAAATCTCCTTACAAACAGAAATATTAGGATAATCTCAGGCAAAGTGATATAGTTCTTTCAGGGCAACAGAGTCAGGCTCGTTTATCATCTTTCATCAGTTTTAATTATATGTGATTCTTGGCACGTCTCTTTATGGCATTATAAATGGGGGGATGGTGTCTGGATCTTAGATTGCAAGGGATCTGGTACAAGCTGAAGTGGATATGAAGCCTTTAAGCCATAGTCTTGCTATGACAACAGAAACATACTTCCCTAACTAGAGGCAGGAGTGTGTGTGTGTGTGTGTGTGTGTGTGTGTGTGTGTGACATGTAACACATGTACATGTGTATGTATGGGCCTTCCTATGTTTATTTATTGTTATGTTGTTGAGGCAGGGACAGCTTTTGCATTTTCTTACCAAGGTACGGCTAGCATGTGATAGAATGACACCTGCTTTGTTTCTGTGGTTGAACAATCAGACAGTGTTTGATAAGTTATGGAGAAAACACTTGAATAGGATTTAGCCATGTATTTCTCTTCTCTCTATCCTTAATAGTTGGATCATAATGTAGACACACACACACACACACACACACACACACACACACACACACACACCCCTGCCTGTTTCACTGAGTCCCAGACATATTACAAAGGACTGTCCTATTTTATAAAACTGGCCCAGTTCTGTCATTTTATGATGTGGTATCCACTGTGGCTGCATAACCAAGGGGACCATTCTAAATTAGGTCAGTGGAGCATTCCCTGTCATGGCAGCTGAATGATAGTGCAGGATGCACATTTTCCAACTGGTCTCTATCTTCTTTGTGTTTATAGCTGCAGATATCCTATTCCTGTGGATTCCTAGCCTTTGTACACAGAAGTAACAATAAGTCAAAAGGCAGGCGGCCTCTCAGCCTCTCAACTTTGTCATGGCTTGGTCTGAACCTCAGGCAGGAAGGCAGGAATCAGCAATATCACAGGCAGGAAAAGTCTTTACCGCCTCAAGTATAGAAAACTCTTAAGTGCATCTAGGATTCATTGCTGTGTCTACTTTCTGTCCACCACCAAGGTTCACCCAAACTCCACCTTAGATAATTTCTCCTCCTTTCCTTGTCCTGGGCAATATTTTTATTTCTTCCTGGATGGAACAGGGATAAAATATATGAAGCACAACTGGTCTCAGAAGAACATAGAAATATGTAGTCAGAATATATGTGTTGTGATATTACTAAATAGTATGGATTTGTTGACCTCCAGGGAATGACTAAAAATATAACAAAAGGCCACCTTAAATGATCAGACGTTCTCCCCTTTCTGGTCTATTATTTAGGCACTGAAAATATGTTCCTATGTGTCACTTCTTTCTGCTAAGGTATGATCTGAAAATGCTCTTAAAATACAAGTCTCTTTTTAGGGGCAGGAAAAAGATTAATTTCCTGAAAGATCATCTCTACACAGTGGTTCAAGAAATCGCCAAAGCACTTGCAAACATCATGAGCTGTCATTTGAGAGAGACAGTCTCTTTCCTTCGGCTGACTTAAAAAAATTCCTCCTTCCCGAACTTGATCATTTAAGACTTCAGTCAATTACTATTAATAGTAAAATAAACAGTTTACAGGGAGGAAGGTCTGTATTTTTTTTCTTACACTGATAAGATAGAGGCAGCATCTGACAACTTGGCAAATTTTTATTTTCTGGAATGTTGTATGCCTATAAAGACTTTCTCTTGCTGCTGGTCCCTTTCTTCGTTCTTAATAGTCATGAGATGTTTAAGGATGGGGTGGAGAGAGAAGATAGCGTCCATGTCTAAGATTAGCATATATGCATATTAAGAAAAACAGATTTGGAGAAATATGTAGTAGTATGATGATCGAAGTAATTGAGATGAACTAGGCTCTAGTTCTAAGGAACTGTTTAAGGAACTGTTGTTCCCTTGACTTCCTGACTTCCACAAACTGGTACCCAAAATGGGGTTCAGGTATCCTTTCATCAGCGGTTTGGCTTTAGGACATTCTAGCCTAACCGCCTGGTTAGGGGTCTGGGTGGGATGGCATTGGAAGGCCAGTGAGATCACCAGGAGGCTTGTTGAGGCCAATTTGTACACCTACAAGTGAAGAGTCAGTCATGGAAGGAGGCCCCACAGGCCTTCGGCTTATAGTGGCAGGGCTCCTCCTTTCTGCCACTTTCTAGGTAATGTCTCTTCCCTTCCCTTTGCTACCTCTCAGTCTCTCACTTGAATTTATGATGATGTGAGACTTGGTGTTCCCAGATATCAGTACAGGGACACTCCCACAGATGACTGAAGTTGTCTGCAATTCTGCCTTCTTAATTCTTGGTATTTTGCTTCATGTATCATAAAAATCATCATAACCATATTTCTGATGACAATATTTCTCACTGGTTGAACACTCATTTACTCATTTAACAAATTCATATTGGCCAGCTATTAGATAGGTGCCGGGCTTAGTGCTAAGGACACTCCAGAGAACACAGCACACCGTGGCCTCTGCCCTCTGGAATTTATATTGTCACATTTGCCATGTGCCAGTCTATGTGACTGCATTACGCAGCCTGTCTCCTTTACCCCTTTAGACAATGCTATAAGGAAAGACATGCCTTGAAAGCTTATACCACATTAAACAAAAGGCAATTATAAACAGCATTTCTGCTTTCAGTTGGCAATAAAATACAAGAGAATCAGATAGTACGATAAAGGAATCAAAAGAAAAAAATTTTAAAAATACGCTGAAATAATGTGTAGGGTATAGGGAATCAAAAGGTTTCACAATCCAAATCCTTCTTAGAGCCAGTGAAGGACAGCCCTGATACTGCAGCTGATTTAATTGCTAACATAAAGCAGCAGTGTCCAAGTCTTTAGATTTTATAGACTAGTATAAAAGGCAAGAATGTGCTAGTAGCTTTAGTGACAGCAAAGCAGACAGGGAAACAGTGCTAAAGAGTGGAGCTGAGGAAAGCCAGCAGAAAGCCTGGAGTTGAACTCTGCTCACCAATCTGCCTCCACCTACAACAGACTCATTAGCTAAACAAGTGGGATCCATGGCAATTGACTCCCTATGTATTTGCTACTCATGTTTCCTTCTTGAAAAAACATGACTGAAAATATACTTTGAACAGCTGACAAACAGAACAAAAATAAGAGCTTAAGAACAGGGAAGTTAAGTATAGCTAGAAGATAAGATTTGAAATGTTCCCAACACAAAGAAATGATGAATGTTTGAAGTGATGGGTACCTTAAATATCCTGATTTGATCATTAAACACTGTGTGCATGTATCAAAATATCACATGTAACCCATAAATAGGTACAATTATTATGTACCAATGAAGAGGAAAGAAAAGAAGAAAAAGAATTGGGGAGTTAAGTAGTAACAGAAGAGAATGGTGGTGAATATTAAAACCAGTTAAAGCTAGAAATATCTAAAAAGATGTATAAACCTTGTTATAAAATTTGTATATATCTCAAGATTTATTCTCAATCAAAAGTATGAATTATAAAACACAGAAATAATAAAAATCTGGATTAATTTGCAAATTAAGCAGAAATACTGTTGCTAGGGAGGTGGGAGTTGAGATGAAAAGTTTGGTAAATTTATCTGGACTAATAGAGGAATAAAATACCATGTTTATTTTTACTTTTTAATAGTTTAAGAAATACAGAATAAAGAATGTTTTTTGAATATCTCAGAGGTAATTATTAGATGATATTATATATGTAGAAATATAGAATAAAGAATGTTTAAAGACTAAACACATTATATATGTAGAAATGTAGAATAAAAATGTTTTTTTGAAAATCTCAGAAGTAATTATTAGTAGAAAATCATGTATCTCCCAAAAGATGAGAGGCTATTAAAAAGAAAGAACACATAGAGCACATGTGAAACACAACACACACACACACACACACACACACACACACACACACGATGGAAGGAAACAGGTGACACGAATTAGAAAGCATGTAAGTCACACGACAGAAGAAAAGCCAAATATTTCACTCAGGAAAAGAAATGTAAACCCTCTTCTGTTTGAGAATAAAAATTCAGGTTGGGCAAAAAAGATATCTAAAAACCAATTATGTTTATTTTCCAAAGAAGCACTTAGAGAATATGACAAAAAGGGTTGAGTGTAAATGTAGATAAAGGCCTATCAAGCAAACATAAAAAAACTAAGGCGGAAATATTGTGATTAAAGCTGAGTAAATGACAGAAGCTTTAAACAGGATAGGATGCCACTGGCCGGGTACAGCGGCTCACACCTGTAATGTCAGAACTTTGGAAGGCCATTGGCATGTGAATCACCTGAGTTCAGCATTTCGAGACCAGCCTGGCCAACATGGTGAAACCCCATCTGTACTAAAAATACAAGAATTATCCAGGCATGGTGGCACACATCTGTAATCCCAGCTGCTCGGGAGGCTGAGGCAGGAGAATTGCTTGAACCTGGGAGGTAGAGGTTGCAGTGAGCCGAGATTGTGCCACTGCACTCCAGCCTGGGCAACAGAGTGAGACTCTGAATAGGATGCCATTTTATTTGGGTATGGATATAATTCACAATGAAAATATCCCCATTATGATGTTTGAGCACTGAGTATCTTTGCATTAAAATATGTAACACAAAGGAGAAATGAAGAGAAAGATGACAGATGAGGGAAGATAGTTTCTGTGTCAGGCTGCCTTGTGGGCAGGACGGAGCCTTGACATACTTGGGAGTGACTTTTAGAAAAATTAGAAAATTTTTCCATGTTGTTCTTCTATTTTTGTTTAAATTTTATTCTATTTCTGTTGCTTTTATTTCAAGGCAGACTATATTTTTTCCCCATTCACTAATGACTTTTAAAAATACTGACTGTGTGCCAGGTGTATGCTGTGTAGCTGTGGTGGGAATAGGCACATAAATTAGAACTGGCTGTGCCTTCAAGAAGCTTACCAAAGTCTACACTGTCAACAACATGGAAATTCAGAGAAAATAAATGATCACCATAGAACTGGGAAAAGCATTTTAATTGAGTCTTGAAGATGTAGAACTGGATTGATGGAGAGATAGAGTAGGAAGGAACGGCATTCAGATGTTCCAGAAGGAAGAGCCAAATGCTGGGGCACTGAAAATGGGCCCAGAAAATGGTATTAGGACCTTCCATGGAGAAGTGAGTATCTGTGGGAGAGCAGTGGGAAATTGATAACAAGAGCAGGCCTCCTCACTTCCTCTTGTCCTGTCTTCCCTTTTGACGGCAGCTCAAGATTTTTTAAGATGACACGCAATGCTCCAGAACACAACAGTATCCCCTAACAAATGTTACTTCCATTTCTGCATCAGACTCTAGGATACGTCCTTCCTTGGAGTCTACCAGCATCAATTTTTGCTCAATCTTTGCTGAAAGGATTGTGGTTTACTTTTTCATTTAAGTAATTTTCAATGAGAGATTTCTTAAAATACACAGTACTTGGCAGCAGGCATAAAATTTCAGGAGATTAATAGCAGATACTAGCTTAAAAGTATGTTGTACTTTTTTATTTTAAAGGTGCTGTGTACAAGCCATACGTTCATGTGTGTCATATATACTTAATAGTCTCTGAGAACATTGGATGGACCTTATATTGAAGTCTTAACAAGTCTTTAATGAATTTGCCCTTGCGTGCATTGGAAATTCTCTCTGAATTATGTGTATTAAAGAGATACATGCCAGACTGTGTTCGATAGCAGCCAAATGGAATTACGGCAAAGTAGCTGTTGATAGAGAACGCCTTAGTTACAATGCATTTGCCCCACTGCCTCCGTTCTCCACCGAGAACCCCTGGGTTGTTTTCAGGATGGCAGGACTTCAAAATGCTAATGTGTGCTATGGATATTCAAAGGGAGTATGCTAGACAGCATTTTCCAAGCACATATTTTATCCCCTCCTCAAATCCACAGACCTTACATCTTCTTTATTTCTTTTTAAGAGATGAAGTCTCGCTCCATTGCCCAGGCTGGAGTGCAGTGGTGTGATCATAGCTCATCATAGCCTCGAACTCCTGGGCTCAAGTGATCCTTCTGCCTTGGCCTCCTGATTAGCTGAGACTACAAGTGTGTGCTACCATGCCCGGCTAACTTTATTCTATTTAATTTTGTTTATTTATTTTTTTTAGAGACTGGGTTGGGAGTGGAGGTGGTTCACTGTTTTGCCTAGGCTGGTCTTAAGCTCCTAGCCTCAAGCTCTCCTCCCACCTCACGCTTCCCAGTAGCTGAGACTACAGGTGCAATCCACTGTGCCCAGTGGAGCCTACTTCTGAAAGTGCTTTAAGAAACTCCTTTTTTTAGTGTCTTGAACTCTGCCTCACAGTATCATCTGTCATTTTGTACTTGGGACTCTTGAGTTTAAATGCTCTTCCAGATGAGATCTTTTCAACTATTTTAAGATAATAGTTTTCAAAGTCTTTTCCAAGCCAAACATTGCCACCTCCTGCAAACATTCCTTATCTGCTAGGTCACCATCTCCTTACCATGACTATGTTCCAGCTTTACTTATTTTCACTTAAAATTCTGTGATCAGGCTGGGTGCAGTGGCTCATGCCTATAATCCCAGCACTTTGGGAGGCCAACGTGGGCAGATCATTTGAGGTCAGAAGTTCAAGACCAGCCTTGCCAACATGGCGAAACCCCATCTCTACTGAAAATACAAAAATTAACTGGGCGCAGTGACACCTGCCTGTAATCCCAGCTACTCGGGAGGCTGAGGCAGGAGAATCGCTTGAACCCGGGAGGCAGAGGTTGTGGTGGGCCAAGATCACGCCACTGCACTGCAGCCTGGGTGACAGAGCGAGACTCCATCTCCAAAATAAGTAAATAAATAAATAATAAATAAAATAAAGTAAAATAAAGTTCTGTGACCATAATCAACAGGATTCTCTCAAGTGGGCCAAATGTTCAAAGAAGAGAAAGGAGCTATTTGCCTCTGTCGGGTCAGACATTACACTGCATTTTTGTCCTCTAGTACTAAAGTGGCAGCTAAGTTCTGGACACCAGAGATTAATAATTGCATTGGACAAGCCACTGAGTTCTGGGTACCACATTTTAACATGGAAACCTACTATGGCCCAGAGGAGAATATCTATGTGAAACATTAAAAAATAGGAGTTTTAGAGAGCATTTGTATTTCATTATTTACAAGCTGTACAGCTCCTAGAACAACTTCAATTAAATGATGGACAGAACCTCAGAGATCCAATTCCATTCTAAGAATACACAGAGTTGGCATTTACTTTTTAACATTCTCCTTGATCTTTGTTTGGCCTTTCTCACCAAGAGACAACTTCATTGATGAGCAAACACTGCTTTGTCTTTTTAGTTCAATGTCTTTAGGTATATATGTGTGTGTGTGTGGTGTGTATACATGTGTATTTTTTTCCATTCAAGGTTTGGTTAATGGCTAATGGTTTTACTGGGCAATGGGATGAGGTCAGAATAGGTCAGAAAACAACCTAATCGTCAGACAACAGCACAGCAGGAAGGTCTTGGACTCAGTGTTATGTAGTATTTTCTCATGTTATATCATTCATTATAACGGCAATATAATGTTTTAGGTACAGCAATTGCAAGGTTCTTCTGCATTTTAAATTTATTCCTAGTGGAGAGTGTTTTGTACTTCATCTTGTAGCATTAAAGTATGTTTGCAGATATAGTAGACCCTTGTCCATATCTTATTTACCATTGCAGTGCTGTGAGCATTGGCAGCCAATGACTCACAGATGCCAACACTCCCCCCCGCTTTTTTTTCCTAGGGAGCTATCCTTGGCCAAACGGGATGCTCCTTGTCTGAAATGCCACACTCTCAGTATTTCCTGGGGGCAGGCATGGCCGATGACTGAGGGACAGAAATGTACAAAGGCTAGTCCTTTGTCTGAAGGTGGGACTCCAGTGGAATCAGTCTGAAGTGGACTCCAGTTGAGACCACACCCTTGCTTAGCTGCTTCCCCTGCCTCTCTGCCTCTCCTTCTCCTGAGGGCACTCCCCACAACAAATCCCTTTCATAAGACAGCCTGTCTCAGGCCCTGCTTCTAGGGATGCTTTCCTAAGACATTGTCATTATTATCTTCCCCAGTAGATGCCAGTTATGAAAGTGAATGATTCTTTGCACAGCAACTGTATAAAGAAACTTGAAATTTAGGCAATGCAATCAATTTTTCTAAATATCTGTTTAGAAAATATGACTCCATTTAATATGCTGTGTCTTCTAAGTGAACTTCATTGGAGGTGGGGAGCTGGGGAGAGATAGCATGGGGAGAAATGCCAGATATAGGTGAAGGGGAGGAAAGCAGCAAATCACACTGCCACGTGTGTACCTATGCAACAATCTAAAATGCAATAAAACCTAAAATGCAATAAAATATGTATGTATATATATATATATATAAAAGAAAAACATTTAGTTAATTTAAAAATAGTTTGGAAGCAAGGTATCTGGCAATAAACAGAATGGAGTCACTTAGAAATATCTCCTTATTTGATGAAGTAGACCCATGTACTGAGTTAGTGATATTAATAGTACATGTTGACTTGTTGAAGTCTTTGAAATTTCAATGAGATGCAGATTATCACACAGATTCAATGCTCTCCTGAAATGAGTCATTGTAGGCAGTTAATTCAATGTAAGATAGAATGCCGCAGACGGAATACATTTAGGTGATACACAGTGAAGCTGAGTTCTCCCACCCCTGACTCTCATTATCAAGACTTAAGAGTGAATCTGCTTGGTGGAGGAAGTATGTTCCTCTGGCCAAGTACAAGAGACAGCTCAGAATTCTTTTAGACTAAGACTCAGTATTGAGTCCCGGTGACTCAAAGGCAGGGACATTCAGCATCGGAGCTGACAGGCACACCTAACTGCCTGTTTCTCTCATGTCTCCATGAAAAGCTGCATTGTTCATCTTTGGCTTGTGCAGGTGACCAAAGTTTCTGGGAAGGGATAGCCTTAGAGGTGATCATAAAGGGTAGTAGTGTGTTGAAGACAAGGCTAGGTTAGCTGGAGGGCATGCCATGGTGCCTGCTTAACACAACAGGTCTGGGAGTCTGGTAAGTAGCAGTTTCAGGTGTCAAGTCCAAGGGCCAGGGCCTAGCTGTCAATAAGAAGCTAAGGAAATTAGAAATGGATGGCCAGTGATTGAGGCTGGGGTCCTGGTCTACTTTTATTAATCAGGGATCTTATGGCAAAGGTGTGACCTTTCCACCTTCAAGGCACAGGTGTCAGGAAGGTACAAATGTGAGTCTTTGTAAACTGAACTGTGAGTGTCCACTGAGGATGTCAGGTTCATTTTATTTTTAAAGAAGTATCCATCAGCTAGAAAGTGCACGGATGAGGTTGATTCTTCTTGGCTATCATTATACAACCTTTGGTTCCCAGTTGAAAGGAAAAAAAACCCAAAAACTCAGCCTTAATATCTTTTCTGAGATGTCATTCTAAGGCAATAATAGCAGGTAGTCTTTCCCTAAAATCTAGAATAAAAGGATAACCTGTGGCTTGGGGGAAACAAATCTTTAGGTAATCTATGTGGAGACAGAAAGCTATGTCGGAAGGATCAAGAAAGATAAAGAGGCAGATCAACTGTGCTCTATTATCAGATAATTAAAACACCCTGTGTATTGTTTTAGGAAGTTAGATCATACACCAGCCCCTACTTCACCTCCATTTCTCTTCCTCTTCTCACCTCCTTCCTCCTGTCTTTTCTCTTTCCCCCTTTCCCTTCTGCTCCATATTCCCTTTCTAAATCCCTTTGTTCTTTCCTAGAAGGAGCCTAATATTTGTTTTATTTTGTCTCTATACTTGAACATAGCAGTGAGGTTTGATTCTTTTTTTCTTTCTTTATAAAGATAAAATGGCAGCTGCAATGTAAATTTATTTCTGACCTGAGAAAGGCACAGTGCAATTCTCTTTAGCACAGGACATTTTTTTTTTTTTGGTGATATTCAAAATAGAGTCTTTCAAAATTGTTGTTGTACTTGAGGTCTACCTAGATTCCTCTTTAGGGTGATGACTATGACATTCCTCAGAGGTGAACTCTTTTCCGTTACTCATTTTTAAAAACACATCCTCTGTCTTTCACACTCATCACAATGAGATCTAAAATAGAGGCTCATCATCACCTATTTAAGGGTGATTTATGAATAACGCTGCCTCGAAAAGGCCTGGTGGAAATTTCTGTGGAAATTGAAAGTGACACATCAGATTCAGAAGCCATGCAGGCACAGAAATTAAGTTAGAGGCCAAAGTGTCTAAGTATTCTGAGCATGAGACATGAGGAGACCCTCCCACTGCCCCTGCCCCAGCCACCCCAAGCTGACAGTTGGATGCTAGGCACTGCTTCCATAGGGAGATGTGAAATGGAAGGGTGAGAGCTCCAAGACTTAGCAGACTCTACCAGACAAAAAAAGATCAGTAATCCAGAGAGCATTCTAAATGGCAAAGGGACGTCAGACAAGTGCGGCTGCTGTGCCTGCTCCCAGCTGTAAATAGAGCACCCTGTATAAACCTGGATTTTTTTTTTTTTTTTGGTACAACCCTGACCTGTTTGTTATATGTTTTTTTTCTATGAAATATGTGAATGGCAATAAATTCATCAAGACTAAAAAAAAAATAACAATAAATGGTAGATGAGATACTAAGCCCATTCTCCACCCTTCCCTGTATCCAAGCCCTTTGCCAGGTGGCTGGCTGTCCTTGCTACTAGAGATGGCAGGTGGGGGCTTTGGGGTGGCCCCTGCCTTGACCATGGGTTTGACCACATAATTTAATTCAGCTAACGAAATGCCAGTAGAAGTCACAGCACGCCACCTCCGGCCTAAGGCCTTAAGAGACTTTGCATGCTCCCAGTTGTCCTTGCCATGAGAAGAGCATGATGTGGCTAGCACACTCGTTCAAGGAGAGGGCAGGAGATGAGTAGAGAGAAGATGGAATAACGGAGCTGAGCCTGGATCAGCCAAACCCCAGCTGACCTGAAGATGCCTGAGTGAGCGTAAAACATGGCCATTTTTAAAGAAATTTTAAACTTTTCAGCACTTTAAAACTACTTTTTAGAGTGACTTTTAGGCAACTTTCTGGTGGATATCTTTGACTGATACAAGCGGTATCAGTCAAATGTGGCCCATTTAAAAGAACATGAATCATAATGACTAGAAAATGAGAACGTGAGTAGATAAAGGTTTTCTGAAAATGAGAACAGGCCTTGTGTGTATTGTAAGAAGGGTTAATATTGCCCCCATTTTGAATATCCTACCCCCTAACTGAGCCTTGGCAAAGGGTGAGGAGAACTGCAGAACCTTGACTTTCAGGCCATATTGGATGTTACTAATATGTCCATTGCATATATGACAGACACTGGCTTTCTTTGGGTAGCAACAAGCGTTCCAAGTCTCACTCGCTGCCCATATGTAGTGACAGGCTGATGCAGGTGTTCAAAGATACAGACCTCATGTCTCAATGCAAGAGCATGCTAAAGGGCTTTAGGGATCTGCAGGGGATCAGCTAAAGTCTTGATTACAACTATATCACAACCCAACTTCTCCCACTACCCAGTGCTGCTTCCCTTACCTTCTCACAAATATTGTTACCCGAAGCACTCCTGAACGATCTTCCTGTATGTAAATCTCTGAGCCCTAGCATCTGTGCTTCGGTACTTGGACCCATGGCACACCACTCTCACTCAGCTTTCTGGGGTTGCTAGGTTCTGGAGAAGGGGGTGGCAGAAGGCCTTACCCACTATCATGTGGTTGCAGACATCACAGAAAGTGGGCTTCTTGAAGATGTGTTCCTGGAAGGCATGAGCCTTGCCACCTGGATGCAGGCCAGCCCTGGCGGGTGTGGACGTCAGGCTTCCTGGAGCAGGGAGTGGGCTGGAGCTGGGGCTGACCTCAGCCACCATGTGGGCCTGCAGTTTCGTGTCTTCGCTGTTGGTTCGCTGGAAGAAGTTGTCAGCACTTTTGCTCCGTAAACTCTTGGTCTTGAAAGAAAGTGATCGTTTTAGTTTCTGGAGCTGCAATGCAATGACAGAATAGTCTCTTTTACGATCAATGGATCAAGCAGACCCAGGCTGTGGGGGTAAGGTCTGCTGTGTGCACTTGCACAGTCCCCACTGACACCCTCAGCCTCTGAGGAGGCTCATAAATATCCCTGTGTGGGTGGGGTGATGGCAGTGCCTAGTAAAGAGGGAATTTCCCCCGCCCCGGCCACCAAGCCAGATGAGCAGAAAGAGGTCCCATTTTGCCTTTGCTGCTGCTCTTGCTCCTCCTCCCCTGCCTCCTTAAAGTCCTACCAGTGCACTGTCGAAATGTCCCACCACATTGGGTTTTGACATAATTTTCCTTTTGAATTTGAATCATTGGAAATATTAAGTATACAAACTCATGGGCTCAAAGGCTAGATGTGTAAAGCTGGCCTTTCTCTCTTATGATCACTTAGCAGCCACTTGTCTCTGCACACAGCAAAGCAGAAGAGGCCATTATCTGACTCAAAATTAATCTCGCTAAACTGTCCACAGAACACAAACCAGGAACTCTTAAGTCTGCTTGTAAGTAAACTCTGTGTGTGTGTGTGTGTGTGTGTGTCTGTGTGTGTGTGTATGTGTAGGACATAGGACATATTGAATTATCCCTATGACTTTCTCTGCTCCTCCTGCTGCCCTCCCTCTCATTTTTGACCATGATAAACTAGACTATTTCTCCTGTGCCTCTGGGACTTATGGAAAGGCACCAAAACAGGTTTGGAAAAGCACAAGCTTCTAACAGGTCTGGGTTTGAGTTTAATCAGCCCCTCGAATCTAGTATTCCTATGAAAGCTAGAGGAATCTTTTCGAAACACAGATATGAACACATGAGCCTCATGGTTAAAATCCCTCACGAAGTTTCCTTTGTTCTTAGATTTAAAGAAAAGTTCCCTGTCATGGGCTCCAGGAACTGGAAGAATCTGGACCCTGATAAAAGCTTGGACATGGTGCACCTCGCTCTGCCCATCCCCACAGTGGCCTTTTACAACTGTCTCCTGTTTACTCTGCTTTCCCATCACTAGCCCTTAGTACATAGTTTTTTTTTTTTTTTTCACTCAGCAACAGGTCACTTCACTTTTACGGTGGTTTCTTTTTGTAACTGAATATCCATGGTAGTTCTTTCTGTTGCCAGGAATAAACATGTGTGGCCCAAAGCTGCAGAAAAAAGATGCTCAGATATCAAACTAAAAAGCTTCTGCACAGCAAAGGAAGCTGGAAGAAGCTGTCAGCACTTTTGCTCCATAAATTCTTGGTCTTGAAAGAAAGTGATCGTTTTAGTTTCTGGAGCTGCAATGCAATGTCAGACCAGTCTCTCTTATGATCAATAGATCATGCAGACCCAGACTGTGGGGGTGAGGTCTGCTATGTTCACGGCACTTTCCCCACTGACACAGGGTGAAGAGACAACCTATAGAATGGGAAAAAGTATTTGCACAATATTCATCATACAGGAAATTAATATCTAGAATATACAGGAAACTCAAGCATCTCAGTGACAAACAAAAACCTCCAAACAATCCAATTTAAAAATGAGAAAATGATCTGAACACACATTTCTCAAAAGGAGACATACAAATGGCTGACAAATATATTTTAAAAGTTCAAAACCACTAATCGTCAGGGAAATACAAATCAAAACCACAGTGAAGCATCATCTCAACCCAGTTACAATGGCTACTATGAAAAAGACAAAAATAACAAATGCAGAGAAAAAGGAACTCAGAGACACTGTGGGAATGCAAACTAGTATAACCACTATGAAGGACGGTATGGGGGTTCCTCAAAAAACTACAAATAGAATTACCCTATGATTCAGCAGTCCCACAGCTGGGAGTTTATCTAAAGGAAAGGGAATCAGACATCTGCACTCCCATGTTAATTGTAGCACTATTCACAATAGCCAAGATGTGGAGTCAACCTAAGTGTGCAACAACATGATAAATGGATAAAGGAAATGTGGTATGTATACATGATGAAATACTATTCAGTCATAAAAAAGAATGAAATTCTGTCGTCTGTGGGAACATGGAGGGAGCTGGAGAATATTTTGTGAAATAAAATAAGCCAGGAAAAGAAAGTAAAGTGCTGCATGTTCTCACCCATATGTGGAGGTTAAAGAAAGTTGATCTCGTAGAAGTTAAAAGTAGAACAGAGGATAGTAGAGACTGGGAAGGGAGGATAGGGAGAGATTTTTTACAAACAAAATGAAGCTAGTTAGGAGGAATAAGTTCTAGTGCTCTATAGCACTGTAGGATGACTGCAGTTAACAATAATATATAACTTCAAATAGTTAGAGGGAGGATACTTTTGAATGTTCCCAACTCAAAAAACTGATAGATGTTTAATTACCCTGATATGGTTACTATACGTTATATGTATTGCAAAATCACTGTATATCCCATAAATATGTATAACTATTATAGTCAATTAAAAATAAAATTATAAAAGTAATTAAAAATAGAAACAAAAGATGCTCAGTACTCTTTGTCTAATAAGGGTCTCCATAAGTCTGGTTAGACTCCTTTTACACAATATATCAGACAAGTTTACATGGCCTTGCCAAGCCCAACCACCTCTGCCTGAACCCCTTAAGTTCCACCTCAGAAGTCCAGGAAGATATGGTGGTCATTAGTGTTTGGGGTAGCCTACTAAAAGGCTACAGTTCTCTCCCCTTTCCCTTATCCATGCACTTTGCAATGTGAATTTGCATCTCAGTCTATCAAAAGTGGAACCTAGTTTCCTAAATCTTTGAATCTTGTTGGTTTCTGAAATGTGACCAATAGGAGGTAGCAGAAGCGATTTTAAGGGAGTTCCAAGCCCAGGCCTTAAGACACCTTGCATGCTTCTGTCCTCCTCCAGGAAACCTGCCAAACCACCCAGTGTAGCCTAAAGGATTATGAAAGACACATGGTCCAGTCAATTCCTTGCCACTCTAGGATAGAGCCCAGAAGCAGAGTCACCCTGCTGCCCTGCAGGCATAATGGCATCTAGATGAGACCAGAAGCAGTGTCCAGCTGAGTCCTTTCCAAATTGTCAACGCACACACTCTTCAACTAAAAAGATGACTGATGTTCTGAGTCATTAAATTGGGTAGCTATTGTGTGTACACAGCAATAGACAACCAGTGCAATGCTGTTCTCCCCACCCTCCTGCATGTGGTGGGATTGTACTTCTTTGCCCACCTGAAGTCAGGTGTGGTTGTGTAAAGCCAGCTCTCCACTTCAGGGAGCCAGACAAAAAAGAGGCCCTGCAAAGCCCTCTGAAAAGCCCCACTAGGGCTGCCAATAGGGCACCATCAGCTAGAAAAGGCTAGCCAGAGAAACTGCAACAACCTGCAGAAATGTCAGAAGCAGTGGGCCAGCTAAGACTCTTGTCCCCTTCCCTCTGCCCTACAGCTCAAACTAACAGAGGAGTCAGAGCTGCCAAAGAAGGAGGAAGAGGGAGGTGTCCCTGAGTTACTGTGGAGTTGCTTGTTGCTGAGGCATAAGCTAGTGTATCCTCATGGATACAGGGCAGTGAGTTTTGCATCCTTGGGAGCATAGCATTGATTTTGAAGAGGGCACTCTATCTCTGAAAAAGTTAAGTGACATGGGCTATGAGACATTCACTGGGATTGAGCCCCTTTGAGGTGAGGACCTGTATGCAGCAAAGGGGCCGAACAGACCCTCTTCACTTCAAGTCCTTCAGGCTATAACCTGGACTTCTGCTGGAGGAAGGGAGGCTTACACAGGAGGTGAAACTGAAGTTTTATTTTAGAAGGACATTTGATACAGAAAAGTGAACAGGAAGGTAAGGAACCTGCCAAGGTTTTGTCATGGGATGTGCAACCCAGGGAGAGGTTTATCAAAGTAAACACCATCACACAGAAAAATAAAAATCATTTTCTGTTTGTTCCCTACTGAATTCGGATGACTCAATAAATCGACTACTCGCATCTCAAAATCAGAACAGTACCCACCCTGTTGTGAGGACCGCAGAGGATGATGTGTGGGAGAGCCCTCTGAGAACTCCACAGGATACAAGTGGATGGCGGATGAAGGCGGGCAAAAGAGAGGAAGCAAGAAGCTGGGAATACGGAGCTGAGCTAAGTGCTTCACCAGGTGACCCCTCTTGATCCTCCCAACCATTCGGTGAAAATGCCATTTTACTTCTGGAGAAATGGAAGCTGAGGGTGGTTAAGCAACTTACCTAAGGTCACAGAGCTTCTGTGACTCAAGACCAGGGCTCAAACCGAATCTGCCTTACTTCGATCCCCACGCTTCCTTCTACTGCCGATGAGTCTTTAGGGGATGGATGGAGGAGTGTTACCTCCCATCTCCAGGGAGATGACGCTACTTCTGGCCGTCAGTGAGGATGTGGAGCAGGAATGCAAATCTACTTTTTGGGGAGGTATTTCTTTCATTTTATATATTTCAAATTTCTAAAAAATGATAAAAGAGCATGCCCTGTTTATCAAAGGAAAGCATCCAATGTCACTGCATGGCCTCTGCTGCCAGGACAGGGAAAGTGATGCGGGGGATGCTTACGCATATCCAGTCTTGTTCCCCTCCTGTGCTCATGTGCTTTGCTTCTCCTTTCAAACCCTTCTTCATACGTGGTGTGGGGTTCTGTGTTCCCTGGAAGCTTGTGTATGATGTTCAACTATAATGGCAGGAAACCTGCCACTTTTTTCTTGCTCTAGGGGATGTGGCTTGGAAATTGTATCAAGCCATTGGAAGCTGCCTGCCTCTAGAACTGGAGAAATTTTTTTGGGAGTCAATGTGACTTACTCAAATGTAGAACGTAAAAGAAATACCTACAAGTTAAATTAAGCCCTAGACATGAGCTCAAAGGAACATGCTTTCTCTATTATCTCTAAAAGAGCAGAGGCCAGCTGAGAGAGAACATATGAAATGCAGTAGACAGAGAACGTATGAAATGCAGTAATAGAAGGAAAACCTGAGAATTGCAGATGTCACAAAATGATTAGCTTCCATATACCACTGCCATGGCCCAGCTCCATTTTATTTATAATGGTAAAAGAAACAGATATTCTTGAAAACCTTACCATGTACTTGAAACTACTCTGTATAGTTTACTTCATGTAATCATCCTAGTAACCTAATGGGTAGGGGTTCATTCATCACTGAATAATTCATTCAGTGAATATCTATCATGGGTATTGCTCTGAACTAGGCATAGATCTTGATTTGGGGGCTATGACAGTCAAAAAAGGATTAAGTCCTTTTAAGGTTTTAAGGTCTAGTGGGTAAAGATAGACTATAGGTAGATAATCAGAGTGGTAAATAATATAAATTTGGACAGGGAGAGGAGGTAAAAAGGAAAATAAGGCCAGAGATGGGCCATTAGAAGGTAACAAGGAAGGCTTCTCTGACAGGTGAGAGTGGAACAGACTTGAAGGAAGCAGTGAGTGTTTGAACTATGCTGGAGGAGAACATTGTGGGCAGTGGGGAAATTTAGAGCAGAGGCCCCAACAAGAGATCAAGGGTAGGGTATTTAAGAAGCACCGAGAGGTCGGTGGGTCTGGATGAGAACTATGGAGGAGAGAGAGAGAGCAGAGATGTCAAGGCTAGCTTCCTGCTGGACCTTGCAGGTCATGGCAAGGGCTCTGGAATTTATCCTAAGGGTAATGGTTTTGAACAGGGAGGTGACAGGCTCTGACTTTTATTTAAAAGGGTCACTCTAGCAGCTGTGTGGAATACCGACTATAGGAGGGCAAGCTGGAAACAGGGAGACAAGTTAGGGGAGGAGTCTCTTGCAATAATCATGATGAGAAGTAATTTTAGCTTGGTTTTGTATAGTTATGGTAAGATACGGCTGAATTTGGAGTTGAGTTTTGGATACATTTGAAATGCTTATTTGGAATTCAAGTGGTGCTGCCAGTTAGGCAGCTGAATGTATGATTCTGGGATTCAGGGGAAAGGTCCAAGCTGGAGTAATACCTTGGGAGTCATTAGCATATTGATGGTATTTAAAACCATGAGACTAGATGAGATCACTACAGAGGCAGTGAGTGCAGACAGTGGAGAGAAGTGATCTGAGGACAGAGCCCTGGGGCATTCCAGCATTTAGAGGACAAAACGATTGGTAAGGACAAGAAAAGGAACGTGAGAAGGAGAGACTAGTGAGGAAGGAGAAGACTCAAAGAAAGGAGTATAGCTGAGGGAAGAAAATGATTCAAAGAAGAGAGAATAGCCAAAAGCATCGAATGAATATTAAATAATAATGTCAAGTAAGGTGAGGTTTGGGAATTGGTTATTGTATTTGGTAAAGGGAATGTCTTTGGAGGACTTTAATAGTAGCAGATTCAGTGAAGTGGTGAGTGTGAAAACCTAACTGAGGAGGATTCAGGAGAGGACGGCTGGAAAAAAGTGAGCAGAGGCAGTGAGCATGGACAGTTGGTTTGAGAAGCTTTGCTATAAAGAGGGTTAGTGAAAAGAGACAATATCTGAAGGGAAATATAGTTTTTTGGGTCCTGTTTTGTTTAAATACAGGAGCTTACTCCAGTATGTGTTAAATCTGATGATGCATGAGAGAGGAAGAGGGATGCTGGAACCACGTTCCTGGGTAGTTGAGAGGAGGTGAGATCAATAAACAGGAAGGGTTGTCTTTAGATTGGAGTGAGGCAGGCCTCCATAAGGAGAGAGACGGAGAAAGATTGGAGTAGTTGGTACGGGCTGGATGTGGCTTTTCTCTTTTGATGGCTTCTATGTTCTCAGTGAATACAGAAACAAGTCTATCCCCCGAGTCAGAGACAATGGGAGGTGGAGGGAGGAGATGTCAGAAGTTGAAAGAGGGGGATGTGGAATAACCATTTCAGAGACAGGGGAGGGTGAATGGACTAGAGTAACGCACAGTCGTAGGATGGGAAGGTAGCTCAGAGGATCCATTTCAGGTTATTGCCTCATTTTACAGATGAGAAAACAGAAAAATGGCAAGTTTCCTGAAGTTAAATGGCTAGTACGTTGCAGAATGAAGATCCACATACAGACCTCTCTGTCTCCAAAGCTCCTAAAGCCAAATGGACTTTCATGAGAAGGTATCCCACCCTTGACGTGCTCTTAGTAAAATTTTTCTGCTTAGTGTGTTTTATTTTCTGGTGCCAGATGGAATTTCAGCAATAATCCATGTGGTTGCCAGGTTGAGCAACACTTCTATGGCAATTAGTCAGGGAATGCAGGAATTGGGAGTCTTGAGAGCACTGGAACACAGAGACCTGCAGCCTGAAGGTGAATGTAATAGCAGGTGTATTGATTTACGAGTCTGTTCCACAGTGGCACATCAAGTTAATTAACCAGCGTGCACTTGATCATTTCTGCCAGGATCTAAAGTCCACACTATATGGGAAAGGGGCTATGCTAGTGCAAGGAGTCTGCACACACAGGCGGTAAATCAGGAAGCACGGTTTCCTGCCCATTCACATTTAACCATGAAGTCGGCTGCCACGCTACAGACATTTCCTTGGCTATTTAACACTACCACAAATGCACTGGCTTTTACGTCTGAGAGGAAATGAAGTCATCGGGAAAGCTTTGACAAGCAAATGTTTCCTCCTTGCTACTCACATGTGGGCTACATCTTTGATTTTTAAATGAACATTTTTTTCTTTTTTTTAAACTCTTAACTTTTCTAAAATAGTTATGTCTTGTTCATTGAATTAAGAGCATTGAAAAATGCTCATTATTCTCATTTTTTTGTGAGAAGATAATAAACCATTAAATGATGACATCTAAAAACTGAGGAAATAACTGTCATACTGTGACCCAATAACTCTCGTGCATTCACTCTGGAAGCCAGCTCCCTTCACGCTCCAGCCGCCATGCAGATTCACCTCATCTATTCCAAGATTGGTTGATGCTGTAGTTTGTCAAAGCACTTTCCACACTCACCTCTAATATTTTACACGTCAGCTAAATAGGCAGACAGTGAGCACTGGGGGTCTTCAGAAATGGAGTGCTCAGTATGAGGATTAAATTTCTCAACAACAGTTTTACCCGCTCACAGCTTGATTTCTTTTATGACAAGTACAATATATTCCAGGTATTGATTTTCTTTAGTTTGGATGGTGATTTCAAAGTTGAAATACTCTTCTTACATCGACCTGGCTCTGTCATACCCAGATGCAAAAACCAGTTGTTAATGAATATATTGGTAAAGCAACAGTTATTAAATATGATTGATTGCATGCTCTGCCACTGATAAAATGTGTAGTCTTGGGCAAATCTCTCAAGCTCCTTGGCTTAGGTTCTACCGGTAAATATAGAGAATGAGCTCAGTGGCTGCAAAGTTCCCTTCCAGCTCTGATAATTCAGCAGGGTGAGAAAATACAAAAGACTAAATAGTCTCTACTTTTAGGAAGTCTAAGATCTAATCCTGGAGACAAATGGCAATGCATAAAACTCTCTGAGGGTGACACAAGCCCCTATATTTATATTAACAAGTGATAAGTTCAGTGTTTTGATCACTGCCTACTATAATATGTCAGAAACAGGAGCTATCAATGGAGGCTGAAACAGAGACATTCTTTCAAACCCTGAAGTATGAATCGATGTTAAAACATGTAATTCAACTGTTTAAGTGCTCTGATGGCCTCCCTTAGTTCTAGGTTATACCAGGTTCCTTAATGTGGGATATGGAACCCTTCTGCTGGATTATGTTCATCCACCTGTCCAGTATTATTTCTTTTATATATACATATATATATATATATATATATATTTTTTTTTTTATTGCACTTTAGGTTCTGGGGTACACATGAAGAATATTCAGGATTGTTGCATAGGTACATAGATGGCAATGTGGTTTGCTGCCTCCATCCCCATCACCTATATCTGGCATTTCTCCCCATGTTATCCCTCCCAACTCCCTACCCTACACTGTCCCTCCCCTAGCCCCCTGCCACAGACCTCAGTGTGTGATGCTCCCCTCCCTGTGCCCATGTGTTTTCAATGTTCAACATCCGCCTATGAGTGAGAACATGCAGTGTTTGATTTTCTGTTCTCGTGTCAGTTTGCTGAGAATGATGGCTGCCAGGTTCATCCATGTCCCTACAAAGGACATGAACTCATTGTATTTTTATGGCTGCATAGTATTCCGTGGTGTATATATTCCACATTTTCCCTGTCCAGTCTATCATCGATGGGCATTTGGGTTGTTCTAAGTCTTTGCTATTGTAAACAGTGCTGCAATGAGCATACATGTTCATGTGTCTTTATAATAGAACAATTTATAATCCTTTGGATATATACGCAGTAATGGGATTGTTGGGTCAAATGGAATTTCTATTTCTAAGTCCTTGAGGAATTGCCACACTGTCTTCAACGATGGTTGAACTAATTTACACTCCCACCAACAGTGTAAAAGTGTTCCTATTTCTCCACATCCTCTCCAGCATCTGTTGTCTCCAGATTTTTTAATGATCGTCATTCTAACTGGCGTGAGATGGTATCTCAGTGTGGTTTTGATTTGCATTTCTCTAATGACCAGTGATAATGAGCTTTTTTTCATATGTCTGTTGGCCTCATATATGTCTTCTTTTGAAAAGTGTCTGTTCATATCCTTCGCCCACTTTTGAGTGGGTTTGTTTTTTTTCCTGTAAATCTGTTTTAGTTCTTTGTAGATTCTGGATATTAGCCCTTTGTCAGATGGGTAGATTGCATACATTTTTTCCCATTCTGTTGGTTGCCAGTTCACTCTAATGATTGTTTCTTTTGCTATGCAAAAGCTCTGGAGTTTAATTAGATCCCATTTGTCTATTTTGGCTTTTGTTGCCAATGCTTTTGGTGTTTTGGTCATGAAGTCCTTGCCTATGCCTATGTCCTGGATGGTTTTGCCTGGGTTTTCTTCTAGAGTTTTTATGGTGTTAGGTTTTATGTTTAAGTCTTTAATCCATCTGGAGTTAATTTTAGTGTAAGGTGTCAGGAAGGGGTCCAGTTTCTGCTTTCTGCACATGGCTAGCCAGTTTTCCCAACACCATTTATTAAACAGGGAATCCTTTCCCCATTGCTTGTTATCGTCAGGTTTGTCAAAGATCAGATGGTTGCAGATGTGTGGTGTTGCCTCCGAGGCCTCTGTTCTGTGGTGCTCTACACGTGCAGAGAAACTTCTCTAGTAACAAACTATAGAAATGACCCTTGAAAGTATAGTCTTTCTTCCTCAGATTTTAAAGTACTTTTGCCCTAATTGACATTAGTTTATAAAACATGACAATGTTCTTGTAAAAGAGTAGTAATTTTTCTTCTTTATATTTTTCAACCTGAAAACAGAAAAGTGATGAGAGTTCCTTGAAATTTCAAGCAAATTATTGGCAAAAGGCAGAAGGGAAAAACCCCCTAAAAACACAAAAATTCCTTTCCACCAGATCACATTGCTTACTAACTCATAACAGCATCATTGAAATTCCTTTCAATCTGAACTCAATTCTATACATATGGAGAGCCTTAAAAAATCAAGACACATTTCTTACCAAATTTTAAAACTTCCTCAGTGCAAGGAATTATAAAGCTAAATATTTCAGCTCATTTTTCATTCAGGGAGTGATAAAAGTAGAAGGATGACAAACTGACATAATCAAGCCATTGACTCAAAAATAAGATTTCTCTCACCTTTCAGTTTCAACACAGACATTGCATGTGCCCTTTTAGTCACCCTTTGGCACCTAGGTAAGCAAGAGTTTAGTGCAAATAAGTATCTTTCTTTCTGATTAAAATCATGTTTATTTTACATTTCAAGCTGCAGCATAATACGCTGGCTGTATTTACAGCAATAATCCTTTTAGGGATTCTGGCTTAATTTTTTTTTTTTTTTAGCTTTGGAAAGGTCTTCAAGAGTAGTTAAATACTTATTCCTCATTTGCATGAGGAAGAACTATCACTTCAGAGGAAATGTACGCTTTCATTCATTAATCCATCCATTCATGTATTGGTGGAGTGCCTACCATGTGTTCTAGGCACTGGGGGATACAGCTGCAAGTGAAAATTATGTACACACACAAGTCTCACACCCTACCTTCTAGCTGGGGGAGAGAGACAATAAACACAACGAATAACTATATTCCAAAAAAGGATCAATACTTCGAAGAAAAATGAAATGATGAAGGAGGATAAACCCTGGGGGCTGCCAATTAAATAAGTAACGTGTTCCAGGAAAGCCTCATTGAGAAGGGGACATTTGAACGCATTCTTGAGGGAATAAGTGGATCACATGAATATCTGAGACCAGATGTGAATATCTGGGGCAAGGGGGACTCAGAAACAGGGAGAAGAGAGAGCAAAAACCCTGCATATTTCAGAAAGAGAGCAACAACAACAAAAAAAACGAGCATGACTGGAGCAGAGGGAGTAAGGAGGTCCTGGTAGGAGATGAGGTTGGAGGGTAAGTGCAGTTTTGGAGAGATGCGTAGGTTGATCTTGTAGGGTCTTTGTAGATGATTGTAAAGACTTTTCTTTCATTCTGTTTGAAATGGGTTTTGAGTGAAAGAATTATATGTTCCAACCAACATCTTAAGACAGCAAGAGCAGAAGCAGAGCAGTCACTTAGGAGGTGATGGCAACCCTCCAACTGAGAGACAAGAGTGGCTTGAACCAGGTTGGGGAGCAGTGGAGGTGATGAGAAAGGAGTGGATTCCAGATCTACTTTTAAGACAGACTCAACAGGAATTTCTGCTAGGCTGGATGTGGGATGTGAGACAAGGGACAGAGAGTCAAAGATAACTCCAGGTTTTGGTCTGTGCACTGGAAAGGCAGAGTTGCCATTACTGACAGGAGGAAGAATGGCGGTGCAGCAGGGCTGGGAGAAGGGGCCAGAAATCACCAGTTCACTTTGGGTAAGTTAGATGTGTCTACTAGACACCCAAGTGGGGATAGGGGGCATGTAGGTAATAAGATTTGCTAGTCTGTGGTTCAGAGGGGTGATCAGGGCTGAAGATTTAAATTTGGAATTTGAAGCCATACTGAGGGACTGTTAAAAGAAACTTCTCTTACAGGGTCCGCTAGGGGAGGGGTTTCAAATGCAGGAATTTCCCAGCTCCATGCCTCCATTGGAGACCAGAAGGGTTTCAAATGTAAAGTTCTTTGCCTGGTTGTCCCGTGGGCGGGCCAGGTAGGGAAAACCAGGTGGGGTTCTTTTGTCCCAAATTCCCACCAAAAGCTCTGGGAGGAGGGGGCTCGGTAACTCAGGGTTGTAGACCAAGTAGCCAATCCGGTATCAGAGTCAAAGATCAATCACTCCAGAGGAAGTTTGAAAGAACTCCTCTCATTGGATGAGAACATGAATGGGGAGGAAATAACTCAAGGGTTAAAACTTCAGCTGCTCCTACCTAAGCGGATTTCCGTCTCTGGGTTCCCCTCCCATAACAGCATGGGAGCTGTCTTCTGTCTCTCTCTGTCTCTCTCTCTCTCTTTCTCTTATCTAATAAATTGCTCTTCCACAAAACTCTTTGGGTCCATGATATTTATTCCAATGGCAAACTCACTGAACCTCTGGGGCCCCTTTCACCATTCTTCAGGGTTAGAGAGGCTAAGAACCTATGAAAGCCGGGTACACCCTCCCCTCATTACAATTAACACTGCATGAAATTATTAAGGGGGTGAGTGCAGTCCAAAATGAGAGTTTCCAAGACTATGCTGTGAGCACTCCAAGATAAAGAAGTGGAGGAATGCCCAGAGCATGGGACCTGTTAGTGCTGGGGCTGCACTGACACACACTGACACCCAAAGTTCATAGTTTACATTAAGGTTCACTCTTGGTATTGTACATTCCATGGGTTTTTGACAAATGTGCTAATAACATTTTAAAATAAATTAATGTAATAACTTTTTATGATGGTAAAAACACTTAGCATGAGATCTGCTCTCTTAAATCTCTAAGTGCACAATACAATATTGTTAAGAATTGGTACTGGCCAGGTGCAGTGGCTCATGCCTATAATCCCAGCACTTTAGGAGGCCAAGGTAGGTGGATCACTTGAGGTCTGGAGTTCGAGACCAGCCTGGGTAACATGGCAAAATCTACTAAAAATACAAAAATTAGCCAGGCAGGGTGGCAGGTACCTGTAATCCCAGCTACTTGGGAGGCTGAGGTGGGACAATTGCTTGAACCCAGGGGGCGGAGGTTGCTGTGAGCTGAGATCGTGCCACTGCACTCCAGCCTGGGCAACAGAGCAAGACTCTGACTCAAAATAAATAAATAAATAAGAATACGTACTATGTTGAAAAGCAGATCTCTAGGAATTATTATTATTCATCTTGCAAACTTATACCTGTTGAACAACTTTCCACATCCTCCTGCAGCAGCCTCTAGAAGCACCATTCTATGTTTCTATGAGTGTGACTACATATATATATATTTAAATATAATAAGTATTGGTGAGAATGTGGAGAAATTGGAATCCTTGTGCACTGTTGGGAGTGTAAAACAAAGTCACTGCTGTGGAGAACAGTATGGGGATTCTTAAAAAGCTAAAAAGAAAACTACCATATGATCCAGCAACCCCCCTTCTGAGCACATACAAAATAAAGTACAATTAGTATGTTGAAGAGATACCTGCACTCTCATGTTCATTGCAGAATTATTCACAACAGCCAAGATATGGAAATTATTTAAATGTTCATTATTGGATGAATAAAGAAAATAACTTGTTTTATTGTGCTTCACTTTAGTACTTCACAGATACTGCTTTTTTTTTTTTTCAAATTGAAAGTCTGTGGCAACCCTGAATCAACCAAGTCTATGAGCATCATATTCCAAAGGCGTATACTCACGTTTTTTGTGTTTTTTGGAGACAGAGTGTCAATCTATCATCCAGGCTGGAGTGCAATGGCATGATCTCGGCTCATTGCAACCTCCGCCTCCCTGATTCAAATAATTCTCCCACCTCAGCCTCCCAAGAAGCTGAGACTACAGGCATGTGCCACGCCTGGCTAATTTTTGTGTTTTTTAAATAGAGGTGGGGTTTCGCCATATTGGCCAGGCTGGTCTCAAAATCCTGACCTCAGATGATCCACTTGCCTCGGCCTCCCAAAGTGCTGGGATTACAGGCATAAGCCACCGCGACCAGCCTCACTTCTTGAATCTGTGTCACATATATATATTCTTATAATATTTCAAACTTTTTTTTTATCATTATTATGTCTGTTATAGTGATCTGTGATCAGTGATCTTTGATGTTACAATTGTAATTGTTTTGGAGTGCCACAAGTCTCACCCATATAAGATGGCAAACTCAGTTGATAAATATTGTTTTCTGACTGTTTCAACAATAGGCTCTTCCCTCATCTCTCTCCCTCTTCTTGGGCGTCCCTATTCTCTTAGACACAATAAGATTGAAATTAGGTCAATTCATAACCCTACAATGTCCTCTAAGTATTCAAGTTAAAGGAAGAGTCACACATCTCTCACTTTAAATCAAAAGCTACAAACGATTAAGCTTAGTGAGGAAAGCATAAGAGTAGTCAATATAGGCCAGGCACTTGGCATTTTGTGCCAAATAGCTAGCCAAGTTGTAAATGCAAGGAAAAGTTCTTGAAAAAGGTTAAAAGTGCTACTCCAGTGATCACTGGAGTGATAAGAAAGCAAAACAGACTAACTGCTAATCTGAAGAAAGTCTTAGAGGTCTGGATAGATCAAATCAGATATGTAATTTCCTTAAGCCAAAGCCTAATCCTTGCATGCCCTGAGTCTTTTCAACTCTGTGAAGATGAGAGAGGCAAAGAAGCTGCATAGGGGAACTTTAAAATTAGCAGGGGCTGGTTCAAGAGGGTTAAGGAAAGAAACCTTCTCCACAAAAATGCCAGGTGAAACAGCAAGTGCTGATGTAGAAGCTGCAATAAGATCTAGCTAAGATCACTGATGAAGGTGATTACACAAAACAGCCTTCTATTGGAAGAAGATGCTATCTAGGACTTTTGTAGTCAGAGAGAAGAGGTCAATGCCCGGCTTCAAAGCTTCAAAGGACAGGCTGACTCTCTTGTTAGGGGCTAACTGCCTTTAAGTTGAAGACAATCTTACTTACCATTCTAAAAATCCTAGGGCACTTAAGAATTATGCTAAATCTACTCTGCCTATGTTCTGTAAGTGGAACAACAAAACCTAGATAACAGCATATCCCTTTACAGCATGGTTTACTGAATATTTTGAGCTTACTGTTGAGACCTACTGCTCAGGAAAAAAAAAAAAAAGATGATTTTAAAAGTATTGATAGTACACCTCATTGACAATGCACCTGTTCCCCTAAGAGTTCTAAGGAAGATGTACAAGGAGACTAACATTGTTTCCATGCCTCCTAACACAGCATCTATTCTGCAGCCCATGGATCAAGGAATAATTTTGGTTTTTAAGAAACACATTTCATAAGGCTATAGCTGCCATAGATAGTGATTCCTCTGATGGATCTGGGCAAAGTAAATTTAAAATGTTCTGGAAAGAATTCATCATTCTAGATGCCATTAGGGTGTAAAGAAGGAGAGGATCAGGAAAATTAACTAATGGGTACTAGACTTAATACCTGTGTGATGAAATAATCTGTACAACATGCCCCCATGAAACAAGTTTACCTATATAACAAACCTACACAGTACCCCTGAACTTAAAAGTTTTTTTTTAAAAAAGGAACATTTGTGATTCATGGGAGAAGGTAAAAATATCAACATTAACAGGAGTTTGGGAAAAGCTGATTCCAACCATCTTGAATGTCTTTTAGGGATGAAGATTTCAGTGGAAGAAGTAATTGCAGATGTAGTTAAAATAGCAAGAGAACTAGAAGTGGAAGCAGAGCCTGAAGTTGTGACTGAATTGCTGCAATATCATGGTAAAACTTCAATGGATGAGGAGTTGCTTCTTATGGATGAGTAAAGAAAATGGTTTCTTGACATGGAATCTACTCCTGGCAAAGAGGGTATGAACACTGTGAAATGACAACAAAGGATTTAGAACATTACATTGACTTAGTTGAGAAAGCAGTGACAGAGTTTGAGAGAACTGACTCCAATTTTGAAAGAAATTCTATTGCCGATAAAATGCTATCAAAAATCATCACATGCTACAAAAAACTCTTTGTGAAAGGAAGAGTCAATTAATGTGGCTAACTTCATTGTTGTCTTATTTTAAGAAATTGTCACAGCCAACCCAACCTTCAGTGGTCATCATCTCGATCAGTCAGCAGCTGTCAACATCAAGGCATGCGTCTCCACTAGCATGAAGATTACAAGTCACTGAAGACTCAGATGACCCTTAGCATTTTTTATCAAGAAAATATTTTAAAATTAATGTATGTACATTTTTAGACATGATGCTATTGCATACTTAAAAGACTACAGTGTAGGGTAAACAACTTTTATATGCACTAAGAAACCAAAACATTTGTGTGACTTGCTTTACTGTGATATTTGTTTTAATGTGGTGGTCTGGAACTAAATCGGCAACAGCTTTGAGGTATGCCTGTGTGTGTGGTGTGTGTGTATGGTTGTGTGTGTGCAATGGATGTAATAGATTCATATATAGGTAATGGATGTCTTCGTTCAAGCTGCTGTAAGAAATAAACGTGGACTGAGTGGCTTTAATAACAAACATTTATCTCTCATTATTATTGAGGCTGGGAAGTCTAAGATCAAGGTGCTGGAAGATCCAGTGTTTACTTTGTGGTTGTAGACGGCCATATTCTTGTTGCAGCCTGGCACAGTGGAGAGCAGAGAGAAGGAGAGGAAGGTATTTGGTCTCTTCTTATAAGGGTACTAGTCCCAAATTATGAGGGTTCCACCCTCATGACCTAACCACCTCCCAAAGGCCTTCTAATACCATTACATTGGGGTTCAACATACGAATTTTGCATAGGGGTGCAGACATAAAAATTCAGACCATAACAATGTAATAGTATTCAGCCTTTAAAAAAAGAAGAAAATCATACTATATACTACAACATGGATGAATCTTGAGGACATTATCCTAAGTGAAATAAGCTAGCCACAGAAGGATACAGTATGATTCCATTTGAATGAGATAACTAAAACAGTAACTTTTCCATAGTAGTGCTGTATTAGCCCATTTTCACGCTGCTGATACATAACCGAGACTGGAAAGAATACATACCCAAGACTGGGATGAAAAAGAGGTTTAACTGGACTTACAGTTCCACGTGGCTGTGGAGACCTCAGAATCATGTCAGGAGGTAAAAGGCACTTCTTACATGGTGGCAGCAAGAGAAAATGAGGAAGAAGCAAAAGCAGAAACCCATCAGATATCATGAGACTTAGTTTGCTATCATGAGAATAGCATGAGAAAGACTGGCCTTCATGATTCAGTTACCTCCCCTTGGGTCCCTCCCACAACACATGGAAATTCTGGGAGACACAATTCAACTTGAGATTTGGGTGGGAACCAAATCATATCAGTGCATTGTCTTACATCCCCAACAGTGCACAAAGATTCCAATTTCTCCACATTCTCACCAATACCTATAATAAGTTTTTTAAAAAAATATAGTCAAACTCATAGAAACAGAGAATAATTTAAAATAATTTATAAAGTATTAAAGATAATTTAAGATAGTTTTAAAAATGATCATATTCATCAAATATAACCACATGGACTACTCAGGGTAAAAATTATCAACTGGAGTTGATAATTTCACAAACTGAAGTAGCAGCCTCCAGCCTCTGAAGGCAATGCTCTTCCAATGACACCATATAGACAGACAGCTCAGAGCTCAGTCCCCAGTGAGCCTATGTATGTCTCCAGTTGAGGTAAGTGCTGCTGGTGAAGCCATGATCAGGAATACAAGTTGCATTATAGAACATGGAAACTGGTAAAATGTGTAAACTAAATGTTTTACATAGTAAAAGAAAAATGTAAAGTACATAACTAAAAGATGAACAACAGATATAAACATAGACATGTTTTAATTGTGCAAAGTACAGTTATAACAATATAATTTATAACACACCTACTATCTGCTAAGAAATGGACATATCACTGATATTGTCAACCACATGCATAGCTGGGCATATTGTTCTATGCACACAGAGATAGGTTCACAGAGATTTGGAACTGAACAGTGGCCATGGTGGATTCTTAACCAAATTGTCATCTGACAGAAGCACCCATGTTTTTTTCCTTTGCACGTTGATGCCTTACAAAAAAAAAAAAAAAAAAAAAAAAACCACAAATAAGTAGCTTTATGTTTACTACACACAAAAAAATTCCTGGGAAAAGTGAGTATTGTGCATCTCAAGAATATAATGATACTTAAAAGAAAATAGATAAGGGTAATTCAGAAGTCTGCAGCATTAAATGCATTCTGTTCTTTCTGCAGAATATTGAGAAGGCTCAAAAGAAGCCTCAGAATCAGTGGCCAGCAAGAGGAGATGTTCAAATACTTTCTCAACTCAGCTGGTAAGATTGTGGATATTTGAACAGGGCCCTTCTGAGATCGCTATGAAATGTTACTATGTTGTGGCCAAAATAGCAAGTGTCCTTTTTATGTATTTTTCAACAGTTTGCACAATTCTGTCCTATACCTAGAGATACAAACATAGATAATATTCAGCAAATTACCAAAATCTAAATTGGATGGGTCAAGTTTCCATCACCAACTTATATCACATTGTATTGCTATTTCAGCAATAATGTTAGGAATGTATATTAGCTACATGCCTAAATGTTGACTTGCATCTATAATTTAAATATATATCATACTAAATAGTGTAATTGTGCAAAAGTGATTGGTGTTTTCCCCCTTCCTGAAACCCAGAGAGGCTCATTTCATTCTCCAATATGCAGGTGTAACACTGGAAAATGCCTTGAAAATTCCACCCATGCATTTGCCTGAGAAAAATAACTAAATTTTTTTAAGTTATAAAAATATACTTTCTCTTTCGTCTGAGTGGGTGGATACATATAAGTAGAAATGAATCATTTTTGGCTGATACGTTTACGCATTGAAACTTTGAAAACATTTCAACATGAACAGTCCTAAACAGTTAGGCTAATTTAAATTTTGCCCTAAAATCTTTGCCATACTTATTGTTTTGCATTGAACCTTCACTTGCACACGTGAAAATTAGATTAAGTTCATTTCAGTACATTTGGAACTTGTCTTTTCGAAGAATTGCTTGCTGCAAAGTCAAGAAATCTCAAATATCTTCTTAAACTCTTAAGTGCAATGAATTCATGACAATAAAATACTTTTAAAGAACCTGGATGGGAGATCATAATCATACACATACACCTCCCCTACCTACACTGTCAGGCAAACATGGAGTATTATGCAGCATCTGTATGTGGTATCTGAAGTTGAACTTGAACTTCATTGTGTTCACTACTACAAAATGGCCTCAGTAATAGCTTGGGTTATTTACAGAAAGCCTATTTCAGTTCCCCTGAAGCCAAGTTAAACAGTTCTGGAATGTGGTACTTATAAAAGGAAATTTCAAAGGCCTATTTATTTCATATTGTTGACCAAAAAGAAAAGATATAAATGGCATTAGTTGCCCATCTTTCTAGTCTCACTCCTCTGCTCCAAAGTAGCAGTGTCTCATTCTCTGAACAGTCTTACTCTGCATAAATGTCGGTGGTCAAAGAAGTGACGTTAATGCTGTCTCTTGTAGACTGACATGGTGATTGCCAATCCCCTATTTCCTGTTCCTGGCTTAGGCTCTTTGGGGCGTTGAGAAGGAGGCATTTAGGTTTCGAAGCTTTATGGTAGATTACTAGAAGTAGCCACACATTATTTGTAGCTCTTCTCATTTCCCCACCATTTAAATCTGGGATGCCTCATAACTGCTTTGAACAAGAGAACGCAAAAGAATGCAGGTTCTAATAATCCCAAACTTTCCCCTTTGTTCCTATAGTGCTAGAAGTGTTAGCTGCTTCCTGCAGTTACTAACTCTGGGTTAACCTAGTGATCACTTTTTCCTTTTTTTTTTTTTTTGGCCACAAAATCTGTTTAATCAATTTATTACATTAAACTTGCTATGCTAAAATAACTGGTGGAGTTCTGTTTTCCCAAGTGGACTCTAAAATGAAAATCACCATTCTCAGAAGGAAGAAACACACACCAAAGGGCAAAATTAATAGTGCCTGAGGGCTGGTTGATGAAATTTCCCTGGACTTGGATTGATGGGAAGCTTCCAGAAGCAGGAAGGGTGATGCCATATAAACCATCACATAGGCAGACCACAGTGCAGTAAGATGTGTCTTGATGAAGCAGGAGGGAAGGGAAGGAGGCTCGGCCCTATGAACCAGCTGCAGTACTTACGTCTATCGTCCAGGCAGAGGTCACGAGTAAGAGAACACCACACAAAGCTCCCTGTTTTTGTTGCTGCTTTTTGTTTGTTATTTTCATTTTTACTTCAATAGCTTTTGGCATACAGGTAGATTTTGGTTACATGAATGGATTTATACTGGTAAGTTCTGACATTTTAGTGCACCCATCACCTGAGTAGTGCACATTGCACCTAATGTTTAGTTTTCTATCCCTGGCTCCCTCTCAGCTCTCCCTTCTTAGTCTCTGGAGTCCATTATATCACTGTCTGCACAAGCCTCTCTGTTGCAGGGATTCTTGCCAACATGGAGCATGACCCTGCCTGCTCCCTGCTATGTATGTACCTCCTATAGATAACTGGTCCAGGAAGAGCTCATCTTATTTAAAGGTAAACAAAAGTCCAAAGGGAATGTGACATAAATTATATGCAGATACATACTATGTCCTAGATGAAGAAAGAATAACAAAAGAATGTTAATCTATCTGACATTAGCAAATAAGCATGGAATGGAACAGGAAAACTAAGCAGGAGATAAAGAACGCTGAAGCAGAAAATGTTGCTGCAGAGCAGATGAAAACTGTAACTAAATACTTTTAAATTAGTCATTATATAATACAAATTGCATTCTTATAATAATATAAAAAGGCAAAGAAAAGTAACAGAAGTTCAAGAAGAAGAGACAATATGAGCTGGCAGTTGTCAGAAATTAAGTGGAGGGAAAATAAACGAAAACAAAATTGAAAGCAGAACTCCAGAGATTACACGCTGCTTCAAATACAGAGAATAGAAGATAAGACTGTAGAAGGAGAGCAAAATGAGATAGAAATTAACAAGGAGATAAAAGAATCAGATACAAATGATAGATTTCATGTTCCTAAAAAAAATAGGGGAAAGGCCAGGCATGGTGGCTCATGCCTGTAATCCCAGCACTTTGAAGGCCGAGGTAGTTAAATTACTTGAGGTCAGGAGTTCATGACCAGCCTGCAACATAGTGAAACCCCATCTCTATTAAAAATACAAAAATTGGGAGAGAGATCCAAGATGGCCGATTAGCAGCAGCTCAGGATGGTAGCTCCCAGTGAAAGCACAGACAGCGAGTGGACGCCACACTTTCAGACGAATTTTTGTTGCCCACAGACCGGGAGATTCCCAGTGGAGGAGCCACACAGGTCGCCAGTGCCATTCTTTTGGCTGGCACAGCTGTTTTGCTGTCGCCCCGGTGCGGCGCAGCGCTTCTCAGTGCGGAGTATACTGGACTAGGTACCCTTTGAGTTGGGGTCGGCTGGTGCCATCCTCACAAGAAGAACAGCAATTGGAAGCGCTGAGGACTGAGAGATTCCCAGCAAGCACAGCCGAACCTGGAAGGTCCAGCTCTGTGGGGAAGGGGCGTCCGCCAAAGGAAAACTAAGAAACAGAAAAAACTTCATCACTAGGCAGAGAGAGATCCAAGATGGCCAATTAGCAACAGCTCAGGATTGTAGCTCCCAGTGAAGGTGCAGAGAGTGAGTGGACGCCGCAATTTCAGACGAATTTCTGTTGCCCACAAACTGGGAGCTACCCAGCGGAGGAGCCACATGGGTCACCAGCATGACTTTTTTGGCCAGCGCCGCTGTTTTGTCGGCACCCCAGCACGGCGCAGCACTTCTCATTGCAGAGTATACGGGACTGGGTGCCCTTTGAGTCAGGCTCAGCTGGTCCCATCCCCACAAGGAGAATGGCAATTGAAAGTGCTGAGGACTGAGAGTTTCACAGTAAGCACAGCTGAACCCAGGAAGGCCTAGCTCTGTGGGGAAAGGGCGTCCACCAAAAGAAAACTAAGAAACAGAAAAAACTTCATCACCAACAAGCCGGACGTCCACTCAGACCCAATCTGAAAGTCGGCAATTACAAAGACGACAGGTGGATACATCCACAAAAATGGGAAGAAACCAGTGCAAAAAGGCTGAGAACACCCGAAATCAGAATG